>JAHZNP010001859.1:0-13633 GCA_020615345.1 Triops cancriformis | reverse complement strand
TTTACTTTGCTTTTTTTAGGTAGATTTTTTACAGTTTCCTTACAGAAGATGAAATAACGGAATGTACAATGTTTGATTTTCAATACAGACCTTCATTAATTTCGTTTCGTCTTATTTTTATAATAATATTTTCTATTTCACGTATTTTCGTTCGATCAACTTCGACTCGACTTGACATCGATCGACTCGACTCGACTTGACTCAGATCGACTTCGACTCGACTCGACTTGACTCCGATCGACTTCGACTCGACTCGACTTGGAAGATGGGCAAGTCGAGTCGAGTCGAACCATTCTCAGCCCTAGTCCCTGACAATCCAACAAGAAATCTCCCTACTGCCTTCCTAAAACCCGCGCCAGCAGCACTACAGCCATCTCCTGGCGAACAACTCAACGAACAACAACACATACCTACATCCTCCGCTTCCACTTGCCCAGCTTACTTGACAGGTTGCCTGTCGTCTTGTTTTGATTGTGTGGGTCATTTTTCCGCTGACGTGTGAAATGCAATTATGATTTTTTGGAGTGCGCAGTGTATAGCATAAGTTGACTTAAGTTGAATGAGTGTTCCTGGTATATGCGTTTTCTAAGGAAACGAATAGAACATGGCTACAGCACCGAATACTGTAGGCAGTGGTGCGCCGCATCCTCTGTTAGACTCAAATTACTGCTTGAAATGGAATAATCATCAAGTCAACATAGTCAAATGCTTCTACAATCTTCTCAAGAATGATCGATTTGTCGATGTGACCCTGGCCGCTGACGGGAAGTTTCTCCAAGCTCATAGAGTGATTTTGTCTTCCTGTAGTCCATATTTTGAAGTACGTATCTGAATTTAAAATAATGGGTAATTGACGTAAACCAAAAAAGTTGAAATGTTTTTTCCTAGGATCTGTTTTTACTGCGTCCTGAAAACAACCCCGTTGTGTTTCTCAAAGATGTGTCGTTTCAGGAGTTGCAAGCTTTGTTGGATTTCATGTATAAAGGAGAAGTCAGCATTACGCAAGACAAGTTAGGCTCCTTCTTACGGACTGCAGAATCCCTACAGATCCGTGGCTTGACGCAAAACCAAGGACCCAAGAATAGCCTTAACAATTCCCTGGTAACTCCCGTACCTCATACCTCTGGCAAAACTACCCATAAACGTCGGCGTGAATCTGACGAGAACAGTGATACGCATTCTTTCGAAGACCGCTTGACTAGAACTCACCATGACGGCCTACACAGTCAGGGTCAAACCACCTTACCTCCCCTGAAACATAGAACTATGCTAACGAGGGAAGAAAGTTCAGCCGAAACGCGTCGAAAATCACTAAACGTCAAATCGGATAACCAAAGTACATCAGAAAATGTAAGCCTTGGAGTCGAAGGGGAAACTATTGGCCACAGCGAAGAGTGGAGTGATGAAGATGACCCGGGAGTTGTCAAAGCTGACGAGGTATTAGTGCCTCAGCTTGATCTGAGCGAATGTCAAGGTAAATCCCGTTTATATTTCTGACAGTTTGTGTGATTTTGTTTTGAGTAGGTTCCTGGAATAATAGTGATGAAGTCGGGGAATCAGTAGGAGCTGGTCCTAGTCGTATGTCAGTCCAACCCATGCAACCAGGTGAGCGGTCATTCCTTCGTATGCAGTATTTATTCGCGCTTCCCTGTCGCCTCAAGGGTATAGTAGGGCTGGCAACGGCTCGTCTTGGGATTTCTGTATAAAGTAAAGATATGTATGAATGGAACATCAGCAGTTTCCTTGTGAAACTTTGGTGACCTTCTCAAAACTCATGGCTAATCCCCCTGAGAGGAAAGGGCTGTCCAAAACCGTTTATGCGCTGAACCACTTCAATTGACCCCTAGTAAGCATTCTATGTTCCTGTCACAGAGCTTAACACAGGCATATTTTCTCTATATATTTTTATTCTTATGCCGAAATCCCAAGACGAGCCGTTGCCAGCCCTAGTGTATAGGAATCACCACGGGAAAAATTTGTGAAACTGTTGAGGTAGGCAAGACCTTTGCCTTCTTCCAGGTGTACTAGTTGCTGTAGGTAGGAAGTCATGTTGCGAGCATGTTACGAGCTGTATGATAAAAAGTTTTAAAAACAGATAGGGGACATCGCGCTTAAAGAGCAATAGACACCTAAAAACCATTTTATCTTACAAAAAAGAGCAAAAATCTAGTCTCCGAATATTTGTTTCTTTTTCTCAGGTGCGAAATAATAACAAAGACATTTAGGAAATAAAAAATCTGAAATTCAGATTTTCCCGCCCGTGACGTCACGGTTCTCAAGGGCGGGAAAAGGCAAAAAATTTGGAAATAAATATCTCCAGAACTGGTAGTTAGAAAAAATTGAAACAAACTTCTTTATTTTTAGAATAATGATTATTATGATAACCCATGAAAATCTCTATATGCGTTTTCGCCGTCCGTTATCTATGAAAATCAAATTTTTACGCCGTTGACGTCACGCTTCTCATGGCGAGAAAAAGGCCAAAATTTTGGAAATAGATATCTCCAGAATGGCTTTCCAGAAAAAATCGAAACAAAATTCTTTATTCTTAGGTGAATGTCTATTGTAATAATCCATCAAAATCTCTATTTACGTTTTTGGTGTCCATTGCCCTGTAAATGCCACCTGCACGCCTAGGCAATGTCGAGCAACAGCCGCGGCTTGCCTTACTTGCCTGCGCGCTATACCCTTTTCCCTGTCTGTTCTTTGCACTCTACTCTACAATGGAAAACATGTGCAACAAAGAATCATGTCCGATTTTTTATTGGAAACTTAGTAGACAGATTTATTGCCGGATTTTGTTGCCACTAAAACCACAGCTTACTGCGCCAATGGGAGAGAACGCGTGCAATAAGCTGATCATAAGGTGCGCTTGTCAACGTTCCTCGGCAAAGTCAGGAATTATAAGTAAAGCTTTTCCAAACGAAATGGAAGTTATACACATTCTGGCGCAAACGTTTTAAAGGAAAAAGGCTACATAATGAAAAAGTCCGATGAGAAGATATAATTCCGACATATCCTCAGATAAGTGAAAACTATTCCTTGCTTTGATCTGTCATCACAGATGAGCTTAGATGAGACAAGTGAGACATGCTTACTCTATGTAACTTTTATTGCCCAGGTCCGTGCAAACCGGCTCTTAGAGAATTACAGTCCTCCTCCCCCCCCCCGCCCTGTTTTTACTGATGCAAATGTGCTTTGAGACAGATTTGCACAAACTCCTTCGCAACGAAAATCGCATAGTGTACGTATACGTCTAGAGTATCAGAAATGAGCGTGTAGTGTGTAGTAGAAGGGACTCCTTCGGTCACGGATTACCTCCGGTATTCCGAGTTACCCACCGCCACGTAGCGGTAAATGTTATAAATAAGCGTATAAAAAACGGGTATAAGTCAAAACGGCCAGCACTAGTTAGGTTACGTTGGGTTAGGTTAAATTAGGTTAGGTTAGGGTTTGGGATTTGTGCCCTATTTGAACCTAGCCTAACTAATCCTAACTCAACGTAGCATAAAAAAGTGCTGGCCGTTTTGGTACTAGGGCTGGCCGTTTTGGTACTAGGGCTGGCCGTTTTGTACACTGGCCGTTTTGACTCGTACCCATAGAAACTTGTCATGTAGAGGGCTTATTTGGTTCGTCGTTCATCCCTCAGCGTTCTAGAGTTTCCGAGTCATAAAATAAGTAAGTAGAATAGGCAGTGGCGTAACCAGGATTTCATTTCGGGGGGGGGGGAGTTCGAACCCCCCCCCTAAATACGCCCCTGAGGATAGTTTATAAATAAACGAGAGTTAGGACTTTTTTAGTGGGTTTTATTTTCGAATTTCAAAGGGACACTTGGTACCTTTCTTCGGGATTTCAGAGACATATTCTCTGGCAGAACGTACCGAGTCGATAAAAAATTAAAGAAGGGTGACTTTCTTCTAAGATTGTGTATATTTGAAGATTTCTCTTGATTGATTCTCTTCTTTTCCAGTCGCAGGGATGGTGAGAGATCGTCAAAGAAAGCGAAGCAATGCCGTCCCCTATGAGGACGTGCAGGAAGCTGTGAAGGAGGTGCTTCAGAACAAGGTGTCAATTCGTGAAACAGCAAAAAAATTTGGAATTCCAAAATCTACCCTGATAGACAACGTTAAAAGAGTGAAACAACTATCAAGTAACGAGCAGAACGAAAGTGAGCAACAGATATTAGAAGTCGCAAATGCAGTTAAAACGAGGAAAGAGAGATTAGCTACACAAAAGATTTTTACAGAGCAAGAAGAAACTGAGTTAACTAGCCACCTTCAGCACAGGTCTAGAATGCAGGACGGCCTAACAAATGCCCAGGCGAGGAAGTTTGCATACGACTATGCAAAGAAACTTGGCCGAGTAGTATTAATACCAGCTAACTGGGAAAGAGACAAGATGGCAGGCCCAGATTGGTTATCTGGATTCATGAAACGGAATTCGAGGTTGAGCCTAAAAATGTCCTCTAGCTGAACGCTCTGATCGTCTTGTTTATTTGTTTTGTGGTCATGTAATCAAGTGTAATGTTTTTAATAAAGAGAAAACGGAATGTTTGCTATTATAAGTTGTTGCTACCGAAAATATCCCGTGCTGGTGCGCCTTCGGTCATAGTGCGAGCTTTCAAACAACGAGCATATTTCCGGCTCGGTAATTTAAAACACAAAACCAAGCTGTATGAAAGGCGTATGGCTTTGGGTCCCCTAAAACGCGCAAATGTAGTCGTTCTATACGTTTCATTACCTTGTTATTTGCAGAGCGTGTAATTTCTGCAAAAACCGTGGTATAATTACTAGCAAGAAGTAAAAAAAATTATTTACGCAATAGATGTATGTCACCTTCTGTAAGTACGGTTTCAGTACACCTGTGCCGCACTTGATGTTGAGAGAATGACTGCAAGTATTCTGCACAAGAATATTGCAAAATAAATGACGAGTTTCGTTACAACATGCTTCAGGAAGATCGGTTATCATTGTAAATTTTTCTAGACGGTCAGTAGGACTGAACGCAGCACATCTAAATCGATTTGTGTTTTATAGTTATGGAGAAAAGTATATTTTTGGATTTTTCGTTAAACTCGGTGTATAACCAATTGTGTAGCCTCGATTACTGCAGCCGCTTCGATATGCTTTGAAAACTCATGGTAAAGGGAATAAGAAAAATAACTGCTCCTTACAAATAAGCAGAATCACCAAAGTTTACGCGCCTCGCCAAGTTATATAACTGTAAAGCAGAAAGTCTTGTTAAAGTAAAATCCACCGTTACCACTGGGGCTTAGAGTTTTTTTATTTTTTGTTAATTAAAGGGGGAAATGTACAGTACAGTCCAATAAACAGAAAAGGAAATGAGGTAACAGCGCGCGCGGGCATGTCTAGGCACTAATAGTGTCGGACATAAGTGACGGAATGGAAACACGCGACTTATTCGACATAAAATTATCTGAGTCCCCTTAACAAATCCTCACCGGTGTAGTACATACTGGAGCAATTTAATAACAGAGAGTTCTTTTTAATTCACCTTTTGTGCTTCAGAAGCTATCACTTCAACTATAACCAAATAAAATTTGTTCAGTGCTGAATGTTTTACTGACGTAAAGTGTGAAAATAACGTAATGCAATTCTGTTGCCTAAAAATAAATAAGCATTAAAAAAGAAAATATCAAACGGAAAAGGTTTCCTTTTTTTTAACAGCAAACCGTATTCAGCATTTCATAAGCAGCGAATCGTCTTGCCCTGTTTGCCTAGACTGTTCGGTAGTAGCATGGCCCAGTGGAACGAGCTCGGCTCGTGGCTGGACATGCACTTACTATTTTGACGCCGTGTCCCCTATAATTTTTTTGTGTGACTGTAATGTACTTCCATAGCGTAACGAAGACGTAACCAAGGCTTTCTGTTTTCCTTTACAGATTCTTTTGCGTCAGAAGTTATCCCCGTCCCAAGTTTTGTGTTGACGGATGTGTTAGCACAGTCCGCTTTTACTTTGATAACAGACGCAAGAGCCGAGGGCTTAAATGCCAATCCATCGGAAGTGCTGAATTTGGAGGGCTCAGAAGGGGATGATGAGGAAGAAGAGGACGTTGTGTCCGAACTTGAAAACGAGGACACAGAAAGCCCAGCACATTTTGTAACGGACACTGAGGGCAACGGGTTTTCGGAAGTGGATAAAGTTCAGGACATTGAAGCTAGGTGTTTTATGTACTCTTGCAACCGTTGTGGGCGTTTGTATTCCAAACGACACTCCGTGCTTAGGCATTTGCGTTACGAGTGCGGCGTGGAGCCCCAGTTTCAGTGTCGCATTTGTTCACAGCGTTTCAAGCACAAAAGTGACCAGCAGCGCCATGTAAGAAAACTTCACGGGCTTGATCCAGCTGAACTTGATGATAATGTGCACTAGTTACGGGATGGTACTTTTTTTCTGACTAGTTAACGTTTCTGATGTACTAGCACCTGGGAGTCTTGTTCATACCTCTTCCTTAACAGGAAAATAGAGTTGGTCTTTGTCAAAGCAAATTGTCTTATTATTGAGTGACGTTGCGGAAAAGTGGGTTTCATTGCTTTTTTAATGTGAACTTGTTATTCTTGGTTTTATCACAGGATTTGGGATCACGGGAGGCCTGTATTCTCAAGAAGCTAAACTACTGTCTATCATTGGACAATTTGGACCCACAGGCCTTCCATTCCCTAAACTCTCTAGCTTCTCATACCGGCCGGAATGTCCCCCGTTGGATCTTTGTCAAAGTCTTCCTGAATGCAGTGTTTATCGACAAGAGCATACTAATTCACCGACAAACAACCATCAGATGCCTCATACACCCAACGGCGAAAATGTCGACGGAGGCATAGCTACGTTATTCCCGGAGCAGCGTGCCGAAGGTACCGTCTCGGTTTTGAAAGCTGAGGCTACCCGTCCCGCGAATGCGCCGAACGAAAATGTCCAAACTTACGAGTGCACTGTGTGTGGCAGAACCTACTCTTTACAAAGAAGTCTGTGGCGCCATGCAAAATACGAATGTCGAGATAAACGAAAAGATTTTGTTTGCCCACTCTGTGGTAAAACATTTATGTATAGGTTTCGTTTGGCGAGACACATCAGTAGAGGCGCGTGTCTTACAACCTAAGAATTGATGGTTATCGTTTTAGAAGTTCATTTCACTTTGTATGAAACAGATATTTTTCCTAAGCGCCATAATGAGAACACGTGCTTCTTTTGTAAAGCATAACTATCCTACATGACACATGAATGTAATAGCAAAATTAATGTTCTGATGTGGACAAATACAGTATCGACCGCCCTTCAGCTGCCGTAATTTTGTAACATACCGAAGGAAATAATCCGTGAATAGCACTTCCTTATCTTAACTTAATAGTTTGGCCACAAAGTAGAGTTCAAGTTCAGTATGAGTACTGTATTACACTATGTATGCAGTCACAAATCACCGAATTTGTACATATATGGGATCAGTATATATTTCCGTGTAACTTGTTCTGACATAAACAAAAAGAAAGAAAAGAAAATGTTAAATTATCAAAGCAAAGCGAAAACCCTAAAAAAAACTATTATATAGGCTATTTGCAATTTTCCCACAACAAGCACATGAAACGTGCGTCTGCCCAACGTTATCTCACTCTTTCGATTAAAAAAAAACGTTGTGATTCGGGGAAGAAACGTACTGTGCTGAGAGAAAACAAACTGTATGGGGCAAATCGAAGAGGTGAATTTCGAGTGAATGGTCTTCGGTCTCTATGCGAATGTATACCATTAAATTTGGAAGTTCGTTACGTAAAATAATTGTAGATAGTGTATTGTACAATTTGTTGATGAATAGTTTCTTTCGTTCTCTATGAAGTGAAAATTGGGTGAGTAAAATAATATATATGGACATAGGTTGTGAGCAAATTACGTGCCAGGGATCGAATGACTTTTTACTTTACCATTCATAACATCGCATGCGCATTCGCGAACTGAACCAAACAGAAACGATCCAAGTTGCGCCGAACTGATTTCAAACGACCTGAACTGAATAACAAAATAGTGACCTGTATACTTGACGCTTCCATTTCCGAATGAACAAAGTTTGTAAATTTAAAGTTGACGCAACAGACCTTGGCCTTGTATAAAATTACGATGACCGTTCAACAATTTGGCAGGGTTCAAGGAAGCGGAAGTATCGAAAAATAAAGGAAGCGTCCAGAATCTTAAACACAAAGGAAAGGAAATTTGCAATTTTCTTAGAAAGAAGCGAAATTATAATCTCCATTGTGGATCCGCTATACTTTTCAACGGTTTCTTGGCGACTGTACAGTGTACTCCTTCGGGCTCTTTTAGTAATGGCTCGTATAATCGCCCTTAAACATGTCAGAGGTTTGGGTGTACTTTTATTAATTGCATATTAGTTAAATATATTCGTCATTGTTTATACCTAAACTACTTTTCAGATTAGTCGGATTTTCACTTATCAGACGTGGTGTCCACAACTGTATGGGAGAGTGGGGCACGTTCGGGCAGTTTTTAATTTTTGTCTATCTGTAGACCTCCGTAAGTAATAAAACGGAAAACTTTCGCATGTTTTAGAAAGCCTTGATATCCGCCTTACTTTCCAGTTGGTAGTTTTTGTTTCAAGTTTCAGAGCTGAAGGTATACTAATTTTTCGCAAGCTCACATTTTGTCCGAAGGTGCCCTATGCATGGGGCACCTTCGACAGGCGTAGGGCACGTTCGGACACAGCTACTTTTTGGTGGCAAAATGTTAAGGAAATATTTTTTTATAATGCACTCGTGGAAAGATAAAAACTGTTGAATAGTTCCTCCTGTGTCATTTATAAAACAGGCGAGGTTGTCCAGTATTTCTTTTTTTCCGCTATGGAAACATGATCGACCTGCTTCGTTCCCTTCCACAGTTCCTTTCAAAGCTATGCGTCTTTGGGTTGTCTAAAATTTTAGTGACCTCCGTTTCGTCACAGTTCCATACTGTTTTCCCCTTGAACAAATACTTCTTCAAGTTCGCCTATAGGTTGTCATGGTATTCAAAAACATTTCGCGTAGCCAATTTTCCCTTCATTGATTTATTTGCGTTTGCAACTTCAAATATCTCCCGGTTGCTTTCTTTCTGCTTTTACTTATGGCGTTTTCATTTGGCACCACTGGTGCGCACTAACTTTTTGAAACACAGCTATATGGTGTGCTTAAAAAACTTCAGTTTTTCTAACACAATGTACAGCTGTGTTTCAAAAACTGAGTGCGCACCAGTGGTGCCAAATGAAAACGCCATTAATATCTATTTTGCACATTTAACTTTGTCTATTAAAGTTGATTTGGGATTTGACATCTTTCGCTGTTTGATGACGCTACTGATGATGTTTTTAAGCACGTCCTTCGCTGCTTTCTGCCCGTTCTCACAAGGTAAGGCAAAGTTTCTTTTTCTTTGGCGATTGCTAGCCATCACTGCTACTGAAAAAGATTACAGGCAGTGAAATAAGACTTGAAATATCTAAAGGTACAAGCCAAAATTCTTTAATTTCTGTGAAACGAGCACGTTAATTATCTGTCCGAAGGTGCCTCTTAACTGCTGTTCGAATGTCTGCCCCAGACTCCATTTTGAACTAAGAAAATAAAAAACTCGTAACACTTTTTTTAGAATTCTAATTCTTTCAACTTATAACCTATTCTATCATTTCGCTTAAGTGTCAATTTCAGTAAAAAAAACCGGGTACCTATAGGATAGAAACAACAACTGATGTGAAGTTGGGAATATTTAGTTACACAGGTGGTTTTCACATAAACGTGCATAATTTCCAAACGCAGAGACAGGACTAACTCTTCTTTTCTCACAAGAACCATCTACATAATAGGTTCATACAGGATTTTTATTAAGAATATTTTTACTGTGTGTCGCTGGATAACTCGACTGAACGGAGGTGCCCCATGTTCGAAAGAGCCCCACTCTCCCCTACAGGACGGGTAGGAGGGGAGGCCTTCTACTGTGTAATCAGTATTTTCCCACGGTGCCTAATGGCGTTTTCATTTGGCACCACTGGTGCGCACTCATTTTTTGTAAACACAACTATACACTGTGTTAGAAAAACTGAAGTTTTTTAAGCACACTTATAGCTGTGTTTCAAAAAGTTAGTGCGCACCAGTGGTGCCAAATGAAAACGCCATAAAACGAAACGGGATATCCGAATCGGGTCGCGATTTGCAGGACACAGTTTTGTCCCATGCGACTACAATTGACCCGCGAATGAGATTGTTGATAGCTTTCGGGCGTGCGATTAGTTGTGGAAGGTGTCTTGTGTGCGGCATTGATTCCAATAGGAAAACCAGGAAAACTTGGTTATTTCTCAAGGAAAATTTAATGATGACAGTATGTTGCCAAAGACTTGAGCCCTACAGATCGGAAGCGTTGGCCCACAAAAAGTCTAGGAAGTTATATTAATTATAGGGCACATTATTTCCCCCGATTTTCCTCCAAAAGATTTCGCGTAGCTGCGTTATATTCCGCGTTCTCCCACTATAGTATGCATTGCTCAGACTCGTTGTTCTGCTTTTTTTTCGTGAAGCAAGGTATGTCTGTGACCCTAAATCATTGTTTTATGACTTCAGCATTGACGTGATGAAAATAGAGGGCTTGAAAGTTTGCCTAGTAATCGGAAGTAACAGTTGGCCTATTTTTTGTTTCTCTCTTTGTAGCTTTGTCATATTTTTGCGTGTACCGTACGTGTAATTAGCTACCCCTTGCTACTTTAACGCTTCCAGTTTCGGGAACAGAAGCAACCACAAGACTGCCGGAACAAAAGTGGACTGCGACTTATTTGTTACTACACATTGCTTGCGCATAGCTCTCCTGAAACGTTCACAAGGTATATTTTCATACATTTTATGTTTTATTCCAAGCATAATCAATTTCTTTGACTAGTTAATGATACCTTCCTGAAACCAAAATGTCCACGATCTCTAGTACCGGAAAACACATCGTTCACTGTTTTGCGTTAATTACAACCATTTCCGGGTTTGCCTTTTTTGGAAGTTATCCGTTCGACAAGGAAAAGGAAACTGTCGTATTGTTTGATCCGTGGGTAGCCTATGGCTCGTTCGGCTGTATATTCCTCTACTTGTGTCGGAGTCTCGTGATTCTGGGCTTACCTCAAACTTTCTTTAACTTCTGTGGACTAGTATTCTACAACGCATTTCCTGGAAAGCCGCAACTTCGCGAACTTCCGGTCAAATTACCGCTGATTTGCATACGAGTGGTGACACGAGGGAATTACCCGGATCTCGTGCGCCGAAATGTGGAACGGAACATGAATACTTGCTTAGATTCAGGCTTAGACAATTTTGTGATAGAAGTTGTTACCGACAAAAGTATTGGCCTCCCCACCAATGCTCGAACTCGAGAAGTTGTTGTACCGGCAGAGTACCGTACAAAGAGTGGAGTGCTTTTCAAAGGACGAGCTTTACAGTATGCTTTAGAAGAGGGAGTGAATATGCTAAGTGACTGTGACTGGATTGTGCATTTGGATGAAGAAACTCTACTCACGGAATCGTCAGTTAAGGGAATTGTAAAATTTGCTCTAGCTGATAAGCATTCTTTTGGCCAGGTTTGTTTTACTTATTATTTTTGTGTACTTTATCACGGTCTAACCGGTTGTATTTCCCCACATAGGGCCTAATAACCTACGGCAATGAAAACGTTGTTAATTGGCTTTTGACTTTGTCGGACGTCTATCGCTCAGCCGATGACATGGGAAAGTTGCGATTCCAGCTCTCTTTTTTCCATAAGCCATTTTACGGATGGAAAGGCTCTTTTGTAGTTTCAAAAGTACGTACTTGTCACTTGTATCAGAATGAACATTTTAATTTGATCACAGGTTCAAGCTGAGCGCAAAGTTTCGTTTGATAATGGCATAGACAGTTCTGTTGCGGAAGATTGCTTCTTTTCATTGATGGCATACAGCAAAGGTTACAGCTTCGATTTTGTCGAAGGCGAAATGTGGGAAAAGAGTCCTTTTAATGTATGGGATTTCTTGCGTCAGCGAAAACGATGGCTGCAAGGAATTTTATTGACGGCCCATTCTCCTCTCATTCCTTTGTGGTACAAGCCTTTGATCCTTTTGTCAATATACTCATGGGTCACACTGCCGCTAGCGACGTCCAATGTTTTTTTAACGCCGATGTACCCCATTCCGATGCCACACGTAAGGATAATGTTTTCTTTTTATTGTACTCGCCAATTAATTATGCGGATTTTGTGTAGTGGTTCGACCTTGTCACATTCTTCGTGGCGGGAGTGAACATGTACATGTATTTGTACGGTGTGTGGATTTCCTTCAGTATTGCACGGCTAGGATGCGTACGATTCATGCTTTGCCTGGCAGCCGGCGTCATAACTACGCCCCTAAAGTTAGTCATCGAAAACACAGCTGTGATATGGGGACTTTTAACAAAAAAGCACGAATTCTACGTTGTCAACAAACAAGTGGAGACAGTGAGCGTCTCTCAGACATTTGACGTTTAACTTCCTGTTGCTTGATAGAAGTACAGATTTGAACTTCTGCCCTCAAAATGATACAGTTTTGGATTGCTGTGTTTGTTGCAAGTTTCGTAGCTTTGCATTGCATCTCACATCATACCTCGTGTACTGGAGTTGAGTGCCTTAGCTCTCGTATCCTGAACGCGTTACTTCCTTGCGCACAAATTTTAGAATCTACCTGCTCGTTGTCAAGAGTGGGCATTATGTCAAGACTGCTAGTCGCACGAGCTAGATACTTTTTTAAGAAGTGTGGTTAAATACATCGTGTAGATATCTGTGAAGTGTCAATACTTCTTAAATTACAATAATTACGGGCATCATTGCTGGTATAATGTGTTCGTGGCCTGGTTTCATCGCGTGTACTGATTCCTAAAGGTAAGGATAGAAGCGTGTTTTGTTCGCAATTCATGCACAGCGGTTTGGTTGAAGCTTCAAGCCCCTTAAACCCTTTTTTAAAAAAATAAATCAGCCTCGAGAGGCCTAATCTTTTTGGGCCCTTTCCCTACATACTGATTAGAGATCGCGAAAAATAGAAGAGGACTTGGAGAACTGTGAAAGCCCTAAAGGTTTGTTTCTGTTGTGAAATCCGTTAAAAAAGAACTCTTATAAGCTTTTCTTTGGGATTTGCTGGCCTCTTGTTTTTAGAGATTTTTGTTACGCGGGCCCTTACTTTGCTCATATTAACGGGACCTACATATCCGTGTAAGATATCCAACGGGGATTGAAAATAATATGTCGATATGCGGGCTTTGTCATTAATCAAGTATCATAATCCGAGGTTAGTCTACATTGTGTTAAATGGGATTGATACGGGACTTGAAAATAACTTGCCCCGGGACCAGAGTGGAGCCCCCACCGACGAGGCCCTGATCTTGGCAATCCCTCAGCGATCGTTGGAAGGTTCGGCTAATTCACAGAGCACTACAGAGACTACACGGCTGTATAAAGCGCCGTTACAACGAAATAGCTTCAAAAGGAGGAGTGAATTGAACTGGAAGAAGTGGTGATTGGCTGGAAAAGAGGCTCGTCTGGAAGAAACGCTGATTGGTTGTAAGGAAAGCATCGATAGCGTTAGTCTAAAAATATCGATAAGGCTGCAATTAGTTGTCGA
>JAHZNP010001858.1:0-13643 GCA_020615345.1 Triops cancriformis | reverse complement strand
GGCTACCGATTAGTTTTCTTATGGCAAAACACACGGACAAATCGCACTACACCCAAGTCCAAATTGTATCCGCGGTATCTTGTTTTGGACAGTCGGAGGAGCCTCCAGTTTTCATGGGTGTTTGGTGTTATTGTTTGTGTTTTTCAAGCGTACAATACCTCATTTGATAGCCAGGACACCAGGCCATCTAACGAGTATACTTTTAGGCTACAGTTTTGTCTCCACGTGAAATGAAAAATAAACTACAGAAAAGTGTCCACACTGTCCCATCCCTCCTCTACTATCGCTGTATTTTTCGTTCATATGTTCACTGTCGCGAAAGATCCGGTAGACAAGTAAAATAGAGAGAACATTCAGTCTATACAGTAGACAGAAATATAGAAATGTTTATTGAGAAACATATAAATATTTGTTTTCTTTCTATAGTTGTGCTACTCCTTAGTTCCTGATGGGAAAACTTTAGTCTTATTCAAAATGCAAAAGTTTAGTCTTCTACCTAGGCTATTCCCCAGTCCGTATTGTTGAAATCTAAACTTAATTGAAAATACTAAACTTTACTCTTATGCTTGTCCTATTCCCAAGTCCTTAATGGCAAACTTCTATGTTATTCAAATAGGCGGAGCGAGGACCTGTCGCTCCCGTCCTTAGCTTTTTCCTAAAACGTTTCTCATGGCACGGTAGTACGTCATAAAAAGTATTTATACCTACCGAAATCCGGCTGGATTTTCTGAGTTTATTTTGGCATAAAGTGGGCAACGTTTGCCTACACATAGGGGAATTGTTACTATCGCTGTATTTATCGTTCAAATGTTCACTGTCCGAAAAGATTCGATAGCCAAAAGAAAATGGGGTTCTGAATTGCTGATTTAAAGCTCAGTGCCACAAAAGCCTCAGTTTTTCCGTAAAGATGTCTTTCATATGTAGAAGTACGACGTGTATCTAGGTGGAAATGGCGTTTTGGCACGCCTGTATTGCCCACGATCAACGAAAATATCAATACCTATGTGCCATCTAAAATGCTTCTTTGTTTTTGTTGTGCTTCTTAAAAATGATTTGTTGTTTAAAGAAATCATAGGACAATAACGATGGGATCTTTTCCATCGAGGAAAGCGTTTCAGTGTTTCCTTAAAATATTTGAAATCCTGAAAAGTAAATGTGAAATGGAACTCACTTTTTTTTGTGTGTATTTCCAGTGTTACAAACTACTTCCTGGTTAACCTTTCAGTAGCGGATCTTCTCGTGACGTTGATCTGTATGCCCGTGGCTGTAAGTACGTCAGTCCTCAAAGCTTGGATTTACGGTGAATTCACGTGCAAATTCACAGCATACCTGCAAGGTAAGAGTGCTTTATAGGCTTATATATACCATTTGCTAAAGTAGGTGAACATAATATTCGGAGATGAGGTCGAAACCTTGAAACCTCTTTCTTGCACGCTTCCGATACTTGTACTGCAGCACGTACAAAACAACAACATTCCAAGTCGTCCTGCTTGGAAGGTTCCTTTACGCCTTAAAACTTATTTATCTGGCGGAATAAGAAGGACTATCCTTTGCACTAGGATATGTTGGAACGATTTAGCGTACCAAACTATTACGGCACGGATGAGGTTACAAGTCCTGGTATTCTGACGTGTAGCTTCTAAAAATATGTAGATGGGGTGTTGGCAAGTAGAGATTGAATCTGAGTCCCTAATTGAAGTGTTATTGTAAAATCACTTTCAGATAATCACAAGCTAAACTTACTTTTGGCAAATTACAGACTTAATGAGGAGGTGGAAAGGCAAACTTAATTTTGGTATTAACTTTTGTTTTCGTTAGAAGGGAGTAAGCCCTTCCAAATGTAAAATAACACCGAAGCACATTCTAGTACATTTTTTTTAAGTGTCTGAACATCATTAAGTCTCATGGTGCACATTCAAGACATGCATTTACCACACTTGAATGCAAAAGCCCTTCTCAATTTTTTCTTTTTCATGTCTTATGGTGTGAGCTTGCCCTTCTCAATGAACCGTACATAAGAGGCATACATAAAAAAACTGTTTGAAAACATCAATAATGGAGTGGAAGGTAGAAAGGCGTTGGTGTAGTACTTATTATTTACAAGCACTACAAATAGTATTTACATTTTTGTCGTTGCGTTTCTTTTTCACTCTTTTTAATAAGAATGTTTTCGTAATAAGGCAACTCTTTAATACGCCATGAAAGAAAAGTGAGGTCAAAGTACAGTAAATGGGACTTATTATGCAGGTGGGATGAATCATGTTAAATGTTTGACGCGGAACAACCGGGAGAAAAGCGTTGGTACGCGGCAAATGAGAACTGCCAGGTTTAATATTACGTAACGAGTGTACTTTTTTTCCTAACTTCAAAGGGGTTGCTGTCAGTGCCAGCGTTTTTTCCATCTTAACTATGAGCATAGATCGTTATTTGGCCATACGGCACCCTATGATACTCCGCCAGCTGTTCAACAAAAGAGTTGCGCGGACGGTGGTCGCTGTGATTTGGATTGTAGCCGCAGTTATCTTCTTCCCAATGTTACTAGTCCGAAGACTCGAAGGATTTTCCATCATGGCTACAGGTAACTTAAAATTTAACAGCACAATTTTCCCAATGAGAAAAATGTACACGAGAATACTTTTCATTGCTGATCATCGGCGATTTTTTTATTGTTAGATGTCAACGTCTTTTTCTGTGTGGAACACTGGCCGCAGACATGGGATAAAAGGATCTACGGACTTTCACTTTTTGCGGTAGTTTACGCAATACCTGGATTACTAGTCTTAGTGGCCTACACGTCAACAAGCTTCAAGTTATGCGCTACGACAGTTTTCAAAGATGGTACGTGAGAGAGTAGTTTTTTCTTGGCTTACCTTTGACCATAAACTTAAAAAAGTTCCTAAAATTAATCTAGCTTGCAGCTGAAACTTTCTCGTTTAAACAATGTCGTGTTTCCAGGAGGTGACATGGTACTAGACCGTGACTCCAAGCTGTTGCAGGGACGTCGTCGCGCTGCCAAAACTCTGCTGATCCTCGCCATCATCTTTGTGGTTTGTTGGCTTCCTTACAACATTATAATGCTCATGCTCGACAGCAAGGACCTGCAGGAAGAAACGGTCGAAACGCTAATGAGAAGCCTTCCTTTCACGTTGCTCTTGGGTCATGCCAATTCCGCCCTCAACCCTGTGCTTTACTGTTTTTTCTCACGTAATTTCCGGCAGTGCGTGTTGGACATGCTCCGAGGGAAAAGACGAAGGACATCTTCTGTTGAACCGAAATCGTACCAGAGATGTCGAGTAAGTAGGTAGGCAATACCATATTGGTCATTCCATTGCTTGTTGCTAGGCTACTTTATGCGGTAGGGACTTAAAACTCCAGGAAATTCGATCGCTATCTTTCCTTTTGCTTCGAAACACGAC
Organism: Triops cancriformis; assembly: GCA_020615345.1. Lineage (NCBI taxonomy): Eukaryota > Metazoa > Arthropoda > Branchiopoda > Notostraca > Triopsidae > Triops > Triops cancriformis. The sequence continues at coordinate 10,227 of JAHZNP010001858.1, read as the reverse complement.
TTTCCCGTCGAAACTTGATGATAAGGATCACTTCTATGGAATAGGGAAGCTTTACGCCGCTTTCAGAGTCATTACAGAACCCTTCTATGACGAGCTAACAAGAGATTTACATCGTGAGATGATATCACTTTTCGCTACCTATTCTATGGTCGTAGGGTCCTTTTGGACTGTTCTACCTACGTAAAAAGTAATAAGTGTAAAAGGATAGTCACTTTCTTTCATGTGTGAATTTAGCCGTCATTGCAACTAACTTCTGTACACCTATCGGGACCTTTCATCTCGAGGAAACTGAAGACATCCTAAACAAAAGTTAATTTCATTAATTAATATCCCGAATCTGTTCGTTTGCTAATTAGACCCGTGCGTATATTTCCCTAGTGATATAAGTTCAGTTTTAAGAATATGATGCACGTAACCGTGTTATAGGGGAATCGCATACTAAACGGCGTCAGCGATTTTGCCAAAACTCCTCAGTATTTCATTAAGAAATCTCAACAGTAAATTTATATACGACGGATTTTTAAATATACGACCTCAAAGCGCATTAAAGCACCGTTTAACTAAATTTTAATCTAAAACGGAATCAAATCCGTCGGTTAGTTTCGGACTTACCACCTAAACAGTTTTTTTAAACTTCCTAGGTGACAACTTCAAAACTAAATGTCGGATTTGAATTCCGTTGTCATTAAGTGAACACTTCCAAGTTGAATACTTAACGTATTAAATTAAGTCAAATTGAATACTGTCAAGTCGAATAAATAAGTGAATCTTGCGATCGAATGTTGGACATTGCTTTCGTGCTAAAAAGTTGAAATTTGACTTGCTTTTTATAAGCTTACGAAGAACTTTTTGAAGAAAATCTCGACGATTTGTAAAGATAATACGATTCAAATTTTACTGTCGAGGTTAATTAAGGAAATACTGAGTAATTTTGGCGGAATCGCTGATGCCGTTTAACAGGTGATTTCCCTATACCACGGTTAGGTGCACCACTGTATACCCTTTCTCTTACTTTACATTGAGTGAACAGGAGAAACGAGAAAACTGCGTTGACGATTTTCCCCTAATTGTTGCGTATTTTATGATAATGTTTCGACCAAATTATCGAAGTAATAATATCTAGAATTTAAATTGGAAAAATGCTCGAAATTCAGAATTCGGAAAAAAGCGAACAAGTTCCTAGCACAATTGTAAATTGACTTTACGTTTTTTCAAAAATATCTCTTCGTAAGATTCTAGGAATTATGAACTAAAACTTTACTGTCAAGATTACTTCAAGAAACATTGAGTGGTAAACGCAAAATTGTCCACGCAAAGTTTCTATGCAATCGTACATAAGAGAAGGGCGGTGTTAGTGACCTTAACAACCCTCTGCGAGAATTTCACTACAACTCTTGATTTGAGTCTGTTTTTCCCACAAGAAAATTAAACCAGCTTCCTTTTCATATCCACAGAGTCCCATCGCTCGGTGGTCGTTCCGGCGACAAACCCAGCGGCCAAATAGCCATCATTGCACCTGTCATAGTCTTGGGGACCTTGCCAGTGTGTCCGTCTCCTTTGACTCCGTCACAGGAAGCTCACGCACAACAAACCCTAATCCTCCACCATGTGGACATGGGACTAACGGCCGAGTCTTCCGCCAGTCGCAAATCCATTGCAACTGCAAATACAGCTAATGGTGCAATTTGTCTCAATATTTAAGAATATTGAAAACTACCTTGCGCACATGTGCCTATAAGGCCACCGCTCTGGATGTACGCCCGTAACTACCGAACTTTGTCACTCAAAATCAGACAAGCGAAAGAGGGTGGTCCCCACAGATGACAGACGAAGAGTTCAACTCGCCATGGAGACAATGCAGTGCTTGACGACACGAGCTACGCCTCAGATTGCTAGCGAGAATACTCTTCGATCTTTTGTTGATTTGTAATTTGTAAATGCCCTTATAATCGAAAGATCCATTAATTCCCATCCAACTAATTCCTAATATGTCAGTCATAAACAACAATCAAACACAAAGGTTTCAGCAATGAATTCAGAAAATAAATCACATTGCTAAAAATGTGAAACAATTAACCACACAGATTTTGCCAAGGTAAGATTTACAGAAGGATTATTTTTCAAATGTTTCAAATTTCCCGAAAGGACTATCACGAGCAAAAACACAAGAATGTAAATGGCAAATCACGAAGTTCTAATCAGGCCTTCTAAGTCTGATTTATCTCCGTTAAGAATGAAGGGATTCTATCGATCGTTTTAAGTGCGATTCCAAACGGCTCTAAAGTAGTGCTGGCAAAAGACTCGACTCAGATGAGACCCGACTCGACTCGGGTAAGGCCGGACTCGGACTCGACTAGACTCGCATGAACCCGGGAAAAACGAGAGGCTCGACCGTCAACACGAGAGATTAGCGAAAGCAGGAAGCAGGGAAAAGCATATTTAAAACTTGACGTTGCACATATTTTCCTGCATAATCTTTTGTCTCCTTTCTGTTATAATTTTTCTGCACGGTAAAAATGATACGGCTACTCGTTATATACAAGCTGCTACAATTTTGACGGAAACTTTTTTTTGAATTGTGACTAGAAAATCTTAATGGCTAATTTTGACCTCACTGATTAAGTTCAAGTTTTTCTTTGTTTGACGTTGCTTTGTCGCACAATTTTTATTTTGTAATGAGGAAGATAGGAGTAACCTCAAAGGTTGACCGAGTAAATTCTCACTGGTTAGAGGATCGACTCAAGGGGTACAGACTCGAGGAACGGTCGACCCAAGACGTACAGACTCCACAGAGGTATACAGAGAGAGAGCATCCCGTGTTAAAAAGTTGTGGCCACGAAAAGAATGGAAAAGGCGGAGTTGAAAAGTGGATCCGATGAGCGGAAGTGGAGCCGACGAGCTGATTGGCTGGAAAAAAGGGGGTCAACACTGGTCCAGCGTTCAGAATCAAATTTTCAGGTTTCCCGCTGCGAAAAAGGCGTTGGTCAGCAGTATTCGCCCACCCCTTCCTCTCTTGGGACTAGCCTGGGGCTTTCGAAACTGGCCACAAAAGGTCCATAAGGAAGAGGCTGAATGTTCTCTCTGTATACCTCTGTGACAGACCCAGACTCGACTCGACTCAGGCGGACAATAAGTCGAGTCGAGTCGAGTTTTTGCCAGCCCTACTCTAAAGTCTAAACCACAGTAGGGCTGGCAACGGCTCATCTTGGGATTTCGGTATAAAGTAAAGATATGTATGAACGGAACATCAGCACTTTCCTTGTGAAACTTCGGTGACCTTCTCAAAACTCGGGGTTAATCCCCCTGAGAGAAAAAGGGCTGGCCAAAACCCTTTACGCGCTGGAACCACTTCAATTGCCCCCTAGTTAGCGTTCTGTGTTTCTGTCACAGAGGTTAAGACAGGCATATTTTATCTATATATCTTTACTCTTAAGCCGAAATCCCAAGACGAGCCGTTGCCAGCCCTAAACCACAGTATAAGGCTTACACAGTAAGGATAACAGGGGTATCTTCCAATGTTAAGGTTTTGGCCTGTCCCTAGAGTACATTCAGGTAAAAGGACAGACTAGCAAAGGGTACATTCGCAAACCAATCAGTGCCGTTCAAAAAACGTCCTGACAGTTTACAAATGGTCAGCGGAGAAAGGGAAAGGTCAGAGAAGAAAGTAGCCCTTTTTCGAAATATTGTGTTACCTTTTGTGAACCCTTTTCCTAGTAGATTACGAATGCCGTCCATCCTCCCGGATGGGTAAGTCTGTGAATCCATACCCTCCTATCTTCCTTCAGCCCCACACATCCTCCTGAGACCAAGAAAGTTAGTCCAAAACCTTAACATTGGAAGATACCCCTGTTATCCTACTGTGTAAGCCTTATACTGTGGTCTAAACATTGCCTTTGGATTTTCCGGACTGCATTTTATGTAATTTGAGTAATCGTTGGTGGTTAACGAAGATAAAAAAAGCCTCAGGAGGCTTAATAGGTCTTTGTGATTTGGCAAGAAGATTCCTATTTTCTTTATAATTTATTTCCATTTTTTGGCTCATGGTAGTGTACGTTTTTTAATTTCCACGGAAGTTCAAAGCAGAAAAGATTATACAAGGTTCGCTTTAAGGACCAATTATTTTACACCCAACTTGTATACTAAATTATTCATTTGAATGCTCCCCCTACAGCTTGTGTATTAATCTTGACAATACATATTACGTCAACATTCTCTTCGTAACAGCACTTCTGGGTGAACAGGATACTTGGGTATTTGTGCTACATGGTTGTCCCCCACTCCAAATCAATTTACAACGACGGTTTTATTCCAAGAATCAAAAACTACCTCCGATTTTTCTAGCGATCTAATCTGAACGATTCATCAGGGCGTCATTGAGCAACCTCAAAGATCCCCTAAACCCCTTAATTAACCGACTAAACTACATCAAAACCACACCAGTAACTGACCTTAATAAAGTAACAAATGATAAAAGTGGCCATTCAATGCACGGATACCAACCAAGGTTCGATTTTTAGCAACTTTGGGGTCCGTTCTATGCTCTTTTCGTATGACGTGACTTGGTATACACAGCCAGCGATTTTTCACCTCACAACCAGTACAATACCTGATGACTTTGTTTTTTTTTCGTGTCAGGTACAATTGAAACGGTGTAGGGAAACATAAATCTTTTTTAAAGACAATAATTCTGGTCAATTGTGAGCAAATGCTTCAACCATTTTCCATGCATCGTTTAAACTTCAATCAGGCGCATCAATTAGGTCCCATGTGTTTTTGATTGTCCTGATAAAGAGCGCAACTACAACAAATGCTAACACCTACCAAAAAACTCAACACATTTTGAAAACAGAGATGGTCCCAAAGCGCCAAAGCACAGCCAGTTGTAAACACCTATCCAAACTACTGGCTTACAACACCCAAAGTAGAATTTCAGAGCGAAACAGCTAACGTGTAACAGCACAAAAGTTCATCCTAGTGGTCGTGTCAACAAACTATATGCTTACCACCAAAAATGTCTAACTCACACAGAACTTTAATCTAACAGAAGAAAGAAAATCCATAAAGTACAAGAAAGAGGGAGAGAGAAAGAGGATTCAAGCAAAATTTCAGTCCATTTCAATGATCAGCTACTTTATTATGTCAATTGGGGTTAAAACGTCTTAAGGAAACTAAGTGCTCAAAAAGCCTTCCAAGATTGATAGAGCCAAGCGGGCATTTGGTCCAACTCGTTGGGTCCGGCGTCACAGCCACGGAAACATTTCTCGGCTGACATCTCGCCACGTCCGCAGAACCAGGACTCGGCTGCTTGATTTTCTCTCGCTGCAAACAAGGAGCTGGCGTTAGCTTGTCCCATGAGGAGCCAATCAGTCTGGACTCGGTCAAAACCAGGATTCGGCTTGTCCGCTGTTACATTCTCGGTAGCAAAGCTACTTTCGGCCGCAGTGACATGTTCGAGACTGGCACAAGCCTCTTCTTGACAGACCTGCTCCAAAAGCTGGTTGAAATCGATGAGTTCCTTCTCGACAGACGACAAAGGGAGCTCCGACTCGTTGAAGCAGTCCGAAACAAAGGACGCAGAACTGGACGTATCGCTCGGACCCGAAGACTGCGAATCATCCATAGCAATGGACTCGGCCGCCAGGTCGCACAAGTACGTTAACATGGAAGTGGCGTCCGTGGGGATGCAGAGCGGATTGTTGTTCAGCAGCTCGAGCATTCGCGATTCGAGCAAGTGTTGCTCCTTGCTAGCTCCATACGCCGAACTCTCAAAACCATCCCAGCTATTCCCATTGTTGGAGGCCATTTCCGTCGGGGATCCCTGTCCCGACGGGATCTTTGCCCTATGTTGCTCATCTACTACGGTATTGACGTAGTCATCTGGGTCCACTTCATCAATCAAATCGTTAAGGAAATCATCCTGCTTTACGAACAGCTCAGCATCGATGGTCATCGAATCCACGGGCGTCGAGGGATTAAAGAACACGCCGGCCGCGCGGTAAGCGTCTGGCTGGAACTCCCCGTCGTCTTCCCGCTTGACGTTCTCCCCGTCGCAGTCCTGGCTAGTCCCGGGCGAGTCCAGCAAGCCGGCCGCTTCGACGACGAAGCCGCCGCTTTGACGGATCAGTTTCGCGTGGATATTACTGACCGGGGACGAGGCTGGCGTGCCGAGGCCAGCGTCCTGGTCCAAGAGCACACTCTGCAACTGCGCCATGCGAAGCTTTCGCGCTTCTTCCGCGTAATCATAGCCGACGTGACCAGTTAATGCGTCCATCTCCGGTGGCAATTGCGAAAGCCCTGGTACTTGGGCCTCCGCTAAAACCATGTCCGGCTCGCTGGTAAGATGGAACGAGTTGGGCGACAGTAGATTGCTTTCATGGACGTTGACAGCTGACGCTGTTAGCCCAGACAAATTGTGGCAATCGCCGACGGATTCCCTGCCTTCTTCTAGGCCGGCAGAGATGGCTGTGACCGAGCCAGGCGAAGCAACACGTTTCATTGCCGGGACTTGAAGGTCACGCTCCGGTTCCAGCTGACTTACAACGTAGCAACCCGGTTCTTGTTTTAGGGAAACGTTAGCAACACGTTTCGGCGACATGGGAAGGGTTCCCTTCGCGGCAGGAAGGAAAGCTGCCACAGCCGCGCCCAAAGTGCTGAAGGCTGCCGTGCTCGGGGTTTTGCGCAAGGATGCACTATGGCTTTTCTTGACATGGCGCACTAGGTGATCCTTGCGACCGAAACGCTGGGGACAACGGGAACAAACGAAATCGCGGTTGCCGGTGTGCACAACCATGTGGCGCTTAGCATCTTTCTTGGTGAAGAATTTGCGGTCGCAAGCGTCGCAGGCGAATTTCTTCTCGCTGATATCCCGAGTGGAGCGAATGACGATTTTGGTCGAGTTTCCTTTCGGCATTCTTTGCATTGATTCTTGGGATGTTTTCAAGGAGCTCAATACGTGCGGACGTGCTAGAATGTGGCCCAACGAGTACAGGAACGACAACACGGGGACGAATTTACCCGAAACGCTAATTACCCAATATTTCTACAAGAACGCCACCAAGGGGAAAAAGACAAGAGACGGTGACGTCAAAGGACGCCAAACGGTCTGGGGACAGCAAATTACAACCACCTACTAATTAGCTAATTAAGATCAAGGGAAAATTGAACAGTAATGCAAGAGTTGATAGACAAAATTGGACGAAAAACTGAGAAGTAATTTTGATTGAAAGGTTCCAAAGTTTTGCTTGAATCCTCTTAGGTTTCTTTACCCAATTAGCCAGGTTGATAAGCGCAAAGCCAACTTGGGTCTTTTTCCGTATCTTGCTGAGCTAACCAAATCAACTTTACTTTACGTAAGCCATAGTAAAGGAGGCCTGATTTTCTACGCGCGTAACCAAGTAATTTTAACGAGGTATTGGTTAATCTTCCGTAATGGAAGGATCTCTTAAAGAGACGCTGAGGGTTGGGAAACTTCTCATTTCTGGGCAGCCATGATGAATCTTTCTTGGACTTAAAATTAAAAATTGTACCCTGTCAACATAACCCTGATATAAATTAACGCACAATGAAAGACAAGTGTTCAACCACTTAAAGAGTTGGCCAGCAAAAACAAATCGAGATCAAGTTCAAGGCGTCAATCAAGTCGCGGGGACGTCAATCACAATCTTCGCTCCTGGTCAGACACAAGGTTTCAAATTCACGGGTCTGTTTGTAGTCCGGGTCCGTTTTTTCACTTTGCGATAACCACCTGAACAACTCACTTCAAACTTTAAGGCTGCATACGCATGACCTAACGGTTTCCGTCGACGAGGATGTGCTCTTCCTAGCACGCAATTTTTGGACCGGCCGCAACGAAGGATTCGCGCGTGGCTGAAGTGGAGGGCAAATGTGTTATTTCTGGGCTTCCATGGTGGCGGATTTTGGAACTTCAAACGGAAAATTTCACCAACCAAGCCACTGCTAAGCACATACGTGGAAACGCAGAGTCCAAAGTACCGGACAAGTCTCACGCAACCACTATGCGAGGTACGTACTGTACGTGGAAATAATGCTACTTGATAAGTTCTCAAAGGCTGGAATCCACGTAGGCAGAAACTTCGGAAGGCACCTGGGAATGTAGTCGGGAGTCGTCGATCAAAACTCCGGTGAACTTCTCGAAAAGCAAGTTGGACTGACGAGTAACAGCGAGTCGGAAAGTTAACACAGTTCACAAAGTTTCGATTATCAAGCACTCGAGAGCGAAGGGAAAAACTTGGACCACAGCGTAATTTGCTAGGCCAAAGGACACAAAAATGTATCAAGTAAAAAAGGAAAGGAGAAGGATGGACGAATAACTTATTTGCTGGCCATTTTGGATGATATATTGGAGGACACTATTTAACATACACCATCAACACCGACACAAATAACATAACGGTCCTGGCAGGTGGAGAAAACCGTGGTAACCACTGAACTGTCAGTAGTGTTTGTTTTCACTAAACTCCGGTAAAGACAATCACCTTCGCACCGTTGTGAACGAAATGGAGCACTGAAAAGGCCTAAGGACGCCCCCCCCCCCCCAAAAAAAAAAATCACAATTATTAAAATGGCCAAAAACATTTAAATATTCATAATATTATTCATACTATTCATAATATTTAAACACTAGATCTACAAAAAAGTATTAGAAAAATATGCGAAATTTCCGTTGCGTAGACTTGAATGTGAACTGAGCACCAACGTACTGTACTTATATTTAATATTTTGGTAGTAAAATAAATAATCAGGCATTTGTCTATGACGGGATTGCAAGAGAGAAAAAAAGATAAATTAGAAGCAAATTTGAGAACGATATGGAGTACGGGAAAGGCCTAACGGCGCAAAAAAAATCGCAATGACTAAAACAGCTAAAAAGGTTTAAATTATTCAATTACTAGATTTACTTAAAAAAATATTACAAAAAACACGCGAAATTTCCCTTTTGTAGACTTGAATGTGAATTGAGCCCTTACGTACTGTACTTATATTTAAAGTTTTGGTAGTAAAATAAACAATCAGACGAGTGTCTATGATGGGATTGTAAGAGAAAAATTTGATAAATAAAAAATGGAAGAAAATGCAAGGCACTGTGGATTCCATTTATATCAATAGTTCACGAAAATATGTATACCGAAAGAAAAAAAAGCGACCTACCTCACCATACGACAAGGTATTTACTTTCGGACAGGTATCGTCGATCGAGTGGAATATTTACCATCCACACTAAAATATCAACAGGTAATTAGCCCAAGCTTGAGTCATTCAATAAAGAAGAATAGAGAAACATTGAGCCTTAGCTTACACTTCAGGGTGTAGATGAATACTGTATTGTTGTTACCTTCTGTCACACGAAGCTACAAGTAATGCTTTTATACTTGTTATTGACCATGAAGCGGTTTCCAAACTGATCTCGAATGCACTGTGACCTCAAGCTTTATATAACGCCCCTTTTTCCGACCAGTCCTCCAGGTTTTCAGTTTCGCACTAAAAGACCAGGTATTGGGTCGCTGAAATGAGACATATTCTCTGTGGGACGTCTGCTAGTTGTCGCAATGCAATTTCCCTACTATGTGCAAATCAACACTTGTTTGAAAAGGGTTAAAGAATGGTACCGACGCAGGTAGCTGATCCCAGGCCAGCGAAAGGGAAAGATATTAAGGCTGAAAACGGCTCGGAAGGAATGTCGGAATAAAGTAAAGTTACATATAGAAGGAACATACCGCCCCTTCCTTATTAGTGCTGGCAAAAGATTCGACTCGAGTCAAATGGAGTGGAGTCGAGCTCAGACTCGACTCGACTCTGATGAGACCCGACTCGGACTCGACTCGACTCGGATGAGACCGACTCAGACTCGACTCGACTCGGGTAAGACCGGACTCGGACTCGACTGGACTCGCATGAACCCGGGAAAAACGAGAGGCTCGACCGTCAACACGAGAGATTAGCGAAAGCAGGAAGCAGGGAAAAGCATATTTAAAACTTGACGTTGCACATATTTTCCTGCATAATCTTCCGTCTCCTTTCTGTTATAATTTTTCTGCACGGTAAAAATGACACGGCTACTCGTTATATACAAGCTGCTACAATTTTGAAGGAAACTTTTTTTTGAATTGTGACTAGAAAATCTTAATGGCTAATTTTGACCTCACTGATTAAGTTGGAGTTTTTCTTTGTTTGACGTTGCTTTGTCGCACAATTTTTATTTTGTAATGA
>JAHZNP010001857.1:0-13650 GCA_020615345.1 Triops cancriformis | reverse complement strand
CATGGCAGCCCAATACAGGAGCTAAAATTCTGAAAATTTCGGGAGCGATTTTGTCAAAACGGTTTGTCCAATTTTAAAGATTTTTGCTTTAAAAATTTTCTTTTTTGTATACGAGTGATGTATGATCATCCAAATTTTGATTTTATTCCACAGTAAAAACTTGAAAAGTTTCTCGACTTTTACCAAATTTACAAAAGAAGTTTTTTAAAAATTCTTGATCACTCATCATCCGCAGTATCTAGCATAACTTTACTGCCACAAAACAAAATACGAATAAGTCAACCTCTTTGAGAAATCGTTCCCGAAATATCCCCATGTTATTCGCCCATAAGAGGGGAGCGGTATACAGTGCCCTTAAGTAGGTTGGCTCCATCGTGGCCTTTGTATCGTAATGCTGCAGTACGAAACGGATTACCTTCGCTCAAATAACCTGGCTCTTCCAAATAACTTTCGCCCATTGACTTTCGCAAATTCTCCTTATACGTGTCATTGTCAAAGAAGATTAAATTTTCTTTAAATAAGATAATAAGATTATGATTAATTAGTTTTCTTTTGGTTTCCTTAAATTATTTATTTAAATATAGGTTCAGTGAAGGATCTGAGGGTCATGGCCGAACTACCGCTAAAAATGTATGAAAAATAGCACTTATGGGTAAAAATAAATGTATAGTAAAATAAGGTAGAAGTTTTAAAATCATAGTGAGCGTTAAATATAACTCAAAGAAAAATTGAGAAGCAAAAATTGACAAGTAAAACTAGATCATTTTTCTAGCAAACGGAAACAATTCAAAAGAGCGCGAGCCGCTCTTTTTTAAAAATTGCGAGCGCGAGCGCTAATTTGAAACGAGCGCGCGAGCGAGCGCGCTCGTTGAAAAAAGAGCGATTTTTAGCTCTGGTCAAATATGACCTGCGATTGTTGGGTTATTTTGCCACTAAGGTTGACCGGCGTAAAACGAATAAAGGTACAAAGTGTGGTGGTGGTTGGGGGGTTAAATTGAGAGAGTCAGCTAGCAAGTGGAGCAAAAACTTCATTCTGGACATCTGTCCGGAACAAATGGCAAAACCATTAACTCTACAACACGGGAACGTAAGGATATGGGGCACCACAAAAGAAAAAAATTATTGAACAAAAGATTAAGGTTGTGTACCCAGTTAGAATGTTGTTCAGTTTTAGAGAGACAACTAATTGCATGAAATAGAAGATTCCAACAAACTCGTATCACACCATGTTCGAAGGTGATAGTTTGCCGAGCCACGTTAACGTGTTGTACTTCAAAATAGCTGTGTACCCCTTTCAGCCAAAACCCATTAGGTGCTGCAGATGTCAGCGATTCGGACATTTGAATTTTATGTGCACTGCGAAACAACGCTGTGGATATTGCGGGATTATGGCATCGAAACATGCATAAAGAAAAAACAGGCCACGAGCCCTATATGTGCAAATTGAAAGAAAGTGCATTCAAAGTAAAATCCAATCGAGCCCGTAGCTTCATCAGAGGAATCCCAGACGAAAAGCATCACCCCAAAAACGGGACAAAAAAGGATGCTGTTGTAAAACGCACAACGAACCCTAAACCCTAACGCGTTTACATCGGTAACGAACGAAGAAGGAAAGGACAGTGTGAGAAGCACTACAGAAGAGCAGAGGCCAAATGGAAGCGACAATACAAAGAAAGGAAAAGACAGAGGAAAACAAAGATCAAAGAGTAACTGGGAGTTACTACAGGAAGTCTTTCGAAAACTCATTGCCATACTGCCAAATGAAGACAGCTGGGAGAACAAGTGCAAAGAATTAATATATGGAAAGGTAAGAAGATTTTAACACAGAAGACACAATCGGCATTCATTTACAATGTGTGAATTTTTTATAAAAACTAACGTGGAATGCCAGAAGTCTCACCCCACATTTGAGCGGATTATGTTCATAAATCAGCAAGATGGTACACAAGCCGGATGCAATATTTATTTGCGAGACAATAGCTGGGCTTTGCCATCGAGAGCTGGGAATAAAAGCCACAGGAAGGAAAGGGAGGAAAGGAGAAGGTGTGGTTTAAAAATTTTTTCATCAATGACAACATCGAAGCGGCGTGGGTTCCTTTACAAAAGTGCGAAAACGGAGCACTGGAAATGGGACTGTCAGAGTGAGATGGGGGGAAAAGGAGTTGAATCTCGTCGGAGCATACTTTCATGTACAATCTGGTGATGGTACAAAGAAGATAAAACAGGCAAATAAATTTTATTTACCGCAAATTGGATGCGAAAAAATATTTATTCTTTGAAGATTGCAATTCAATATTTTAGTTTTTTTGAAGATAGTGAAAAATCATTTTCACATCACTAAAGGGGATTCGTACATGTGTGATTGAGCGAGGAACAATTCAAACTATCTACCTGTTTTGTACATCTGTAAACATCTACGACAAAGTGAAAGTGAGTACAGGAGCACTGCTGCAGAGTGATAACGTTCCGATAATAATTGAGGTTAAAGGGTCATATAGCGTTAAAAAAACAACGGGCTACCGAATGGGTTTCCGTAAAGCCGACTGGGAAAACTGGAACAAACAGCTGAGAAAAATAAACATTGAAGAGATCACTGACAGAGGCAGATTAGAAGAGAGGTACGGGAAATTTGTAAATCTACTAAGTGATGAAATCTACTAAGTTACCCATGAAAGGCGGGGAGACAGCGGGGGGCAAGGATGTAAGAAAAGAGACGAAGGGAAAAATTAGAGAACCATGGTGGAGCCACGCAATAACTAGTTGTAGAGGTTTCAAGAGGTCCAACAAGATAAAACCTGACGGAATATAAAAAAGCAAAGCAATAAGCATGAGAATTATACAAGAAACAAAGAGACAACAGTAGAGAAACCAGGTAGAGGGAGAAAGTGGAAAATCGACCATGAAAGAAATGTGGGAACTTATAAGGAGAATGGATGGAATGGCTCAAATTCACGAAGATATTCCGGGTTGGACGAAACACAAGATGGACGAAAGTTAATTGACAACAGCCAGAAAGCAGAGGCACTAGTCGAACATCTCGCGAAGATTCAGATTGAAGACCCTAATAGCAATTCACCAAAGTCGAACGTACTTCAATTGCGATGGGAGATTCAAAAGACGAAAAGTGAAAGTAATGAAGACTACGCGAAAGGTTGACCTTTTACAGTACGGGAAGTAGAAGTCATACTAAAGTCACACCAGAAACAAGTCAGGAGAAGGACATGATCCATTGACATTTGTTAGAAAGACTACCCAGCAATTGGAGGCGAGCCCGAAGAAACTTATATAATTACATACTAGAATGTGGAACTGTACCAAGTGATTGTTTCAATGTACGCTCGTAGTAGTTATCCACATTTTAAGACCAGGCAAAGTCCCGGAAGAAGTAAGCTCTTACAGGCCCATATCGTGCACGGAAGTTTTTGAAGAGCCTTAGTGAAGAGGTTAATCTGGCATGCGGAGAAAGAAATTGGTTTTTAAAATCGCAGTTGCCAGATTTCTCCATGATATGAGAGATATAAACATCACTTTTCGCGGGCGACTCGGGATTGTGGACCCAGGGAAGAGACATGAAGGTAGCAATGGCCAAAATGAAAGACGCAGGGAAAGAAGTGGAACAATTGTGCAGCAGGAACAGTTAAACATTTCTTCCTAGAAAAAACAAAGATTTGGTTATCTCTAGAAAACGCAATATGAAAAAGAATAAGGAAATGAATAATAAGATAAAACTGAAACGTGTAGAGATCGGGAGAGTCGACCAGGTAAAATTTTTAGGGGTAACCTTCGATAAAAGACTAAAATTTCAAGAACACATTAGAAAGATGAGAGAAAAGGGTATGAAAGGTATTGGTCTTTTGTGGAAAAGAAATTATCTGGATGGAGGCAGATGTTGACATTTTGCTTACAATACACAAGAACAAACACGACTACACATCAGCAAAAGGTTCAAAGCGCAGAGACTATGGGGTCGAATAAACTAAGGAAATCTCGAAAACGAAGGGACGTCGTAGCTAGCTTCTGATGATTGTTTAGCAGTCACAACTGATGATATTTCCTTGTATCTCTTTTCGTACAGGTAACGAACATCTCTTGCACTGCGTTTAAGGACGCACTTGAAGAATGGGTACGATGTGCGTCCAAAATGAACGGTTTTCGTTCGCGCTGCCCAGCCTGTTATAAAATGTGCCATGTTGTTCATGTTGATGGCAACAAGGTGTACAGATTCAAACTTAAATCCAGGTACCAATGATACTCACAAGGTAATTAATTAGAGTGTATATGTTACATCCTTGTGACGCTGTTATTCAACTGTTATTCAAATTTGGATGCCACTAGTATACAACTTGAGGCAGAAGCGTTCGTCAAAGGTTTGCGCGCCTACAGCTTTGGATACTATGACTAATAATTTCTCAACTATTTCAGGGAGAGAAAAACAATTGCAAGGCATCCAAATGGAAAGCGGCTAGGGTTGAGTGCGAGTCGTTCGTCAAGTTAGATGAAACATGGGTTTACATCACTTCGTGTCGACGTGAGTTCATTCCGGGTGGGCCTCAATATGCTTACAGACGAAATTTACTCGTACCCGCTCTTTCTATTAAGTGAACTTGCCGAGAAATGAATGTGCAGTTTATTTCTATGGATGTCGTTTGCCAATTCTGGCCATTTTTAAAGGGCCTAGCCAATGACATTAGGGCGATATTGGAACAGGGTAAGGATCACCCCCTCAGCGACGTTGTTGATATGCATAGAGACGTGACTCCTTTTCTCTCTGTGTGGCACGCTATTGTAAAGGGGTACTGAAATTAGAAAACATATAAATACTAAAAGCGCGGAAAACTCAAAACAAGATAACGAGAGGCCTGAGTAAACGATTCAAGGAATCGACATGTTGTATCCCCAACAGTTCTAGTAAATGTTGTTCACTTAAGTAAACTAACTCCAAAAGGTAAGCCGCGCGATAATTGTTGTCAACGGGCCTAATAGAGTGAAGCGGAAGCACCTCGTGCCAAGGCTACGGTCTTGGGTACCGAAGCTGAATCTCGAGGCCCATAATGAATAGCCTATATGTGACTAGTATAAAAGGATGAAGAAGAATCAGACTCAGGGTCTTTCCGAGTCTTCCAGAGCCTTCCAGAGTCTGTCTGAGTCTTCCGGAGCTTCCAGAGCCTTCCAGAGTCTTCAGAGTATTCCAGAGCTGGCAGAAATAATCAAGCAGCACCTACCATAAGAAGCGTAGCCCTTGCAGTTACCTCGCAGTTACCGTGTCCAACATTTGTAACTAGTGAACAATAAACATTCAGTAACCTCCAACCAAGTGTTCTTTAATCTCATAAAAGAGCCTTGTTACACTATGAATCATAATGACATAAGACTACACGGTGAGACATATAGCTTTCCGTGTAACACAAATAAACAAATATATTTCAGCGCGTTTGGCGCGGAACTTTCCAGGGGGATCGTGTTACGAGCACGGGCGAACATGTAGAGCACGTGAATGCCTGTGCTTCAAAGCCGGCCAGACGACGAAGCATATGGACAAAGTTGGTAGGTTTACAGTGACCGGTATCTTTGTATAGCTAATTCGATTTTCCTAGTCGAAATGAGATGCTAACTCAACACGCGGTGTACTGGAATACCAAGAAGGAGGAGTCATTGCCAAAAGCTCTGTCAAGAAGATACGAATAGGTAGTTGATTGAATATCACATTGTCATTTGTGCTATATTTTTCTGCTCTTTGCGCAAATATTGCTACTGCGAGAGACATTCTTATGTTGATGTTCCTACAGATTCCTAAACAGATCTATTCTCTCTAAGATCTCCATATTTACGGCTTCAGTGATGATCAGTTACGTACAGAGCGAGACTCCTTGAGACAACAGGCAAATGATACACTTACGTTTTCATAAACAGTGCCTTGTAATATTAAGTATTATCCCGTACAAAACTTGTCAGACCCGTCTCCCACTCCAACAGAGCGAGAAGTCGTTATAGTCGATAATTTGTTTTCGCAAGTATGTATTTTCTTTCGTTCGTAACGGCTGAGCTTAAGGTGTTTTGACCATCCAAATAGTTTGCCACCGCAAGGTGAAAGCATTGATGTCATCTCCGACCCACCCCAACTGGACCCAGTTACTTTGGTGCAGTGAAAAAAATTTTGCAGCACACATACCGTTTTCTTTCCGAAGGAAACTTCACAGCCGAAATTACGAGCATATAACGCAAAATTTCAGACATCGCTGGCAAGTATCTACATTATATTATAATGTTACGTTGCCATTAGTGCACTGAAAATGAAAGTAACATTATAGGTAAGTTCCGTTAGGAAATTTTTACGGATTTATTTTACGGCGTATTACTTTTCCAAATCTCTGGGTTAGTTCTTGTAATCTAATTAATATTTCGTGGATTATAGTCGCGCATGTACAAACTTGTCAGTAGAAATTAAGCTTTTTTTCGGTTCATTGAGTTAAAACTGGGTGTAGACAATTGTAGACTTTCGTGTAAGGTTTGTATGCCTATTTTTTTATTATAGGGCCCGGTAGAGCCCTAAAGGTTTTCTCCTTTAGGCGCCCGCACGGGTACTATCAGTTACTATTATAGGGCCCGGTAGAGCCTTAAAGGTTTTCTCTTGTTGGTGTCCATACGGGTACTATCAGTTACTCGAGGATGGTTTTTCGGCCTTATAACACGGGCTTATGGCGGAACGTTTTATTTTTTATCCCTGAGGTTTTTCAGTTCGTAGATATGAAACTTTACAGAACTAATGAACGGACCAAGCTGAGTTCCTGTGAAAATGTTTATGATTTTAGGAGGAGCTATTTATTTTTGGTGTTTTTTTTTAAACTCGACTTGGTCGGGAAATGAAAGGTGCGATAAAATAATTGCGCATCACCACAGGGTTTATTACAAGTCCAAAAATTCTGAGTTTTTTCAGGAAACTAGCTTTTGACTTGTGGCAGTGCACTGAGTATGTTTGGCGTACATGCGATTAACGGTTTCCGAGATATATGCAAATTAGTGATTCCCCTATCTTATAACATAGGGCCTACGCGGCAGCATATGACAGCCCAACAACAATGAAAGTAGCGCTTGTTCTGCAGTGTTAGGCTACTGCTTGTAGTGTAGGACAGCTTGTAGTGCAGAACGTCTAACCAAGACCACTGCACGCCCCTGCATAACAGGCAGCTAAGAGCATGATCTGAACAACGTGCAGTACAAGCAGTTCTTGGTTCTACAACTAGGATTATGAAAAACTCCTGCGAACTGCAAGTATAAATAGGTTGCACTTATTTACCGTAGCTGAAAAAACGCTTCATAAGCTACACAAGTGTTTTTACAAGTTTGCTTAGTAAAGCAATCTTATTATAGATATTTAGTGAATGTATTCGCTCAAGGGTCTGTTCCATATTTACTTGAGCGATAATAGTTAAGAAATAAGTACGCAATTTAGAGAATTCCTTATGTAAAAATTGGGGTGCGAGAAGGAATGACCTATTCCCAAAACGACCAATACCAAAATGACCCAGTCTAAAATGACCCTGTACCTAAACGACACAGTTTTTATTTTGCAGATATACCAAAACGACCCGCTGTGTAACTTGGTCAGATAACTGAATGGATTATTAATTAAAGGAGACCATAAAATTCTTTGAAAACGTGTCGAGTTCTCAATTATTCCCATAAAAATAGATACGCGTTGGCTTTACATTTGTGTAAATTGAACAGAAGCTATTTATAAATCTTGTTTTAAGGAATGTTCTTCAAATCTACAATTGTAGCGAATCAGCAGGAAATCTCACAGACAGCTCCTACTTGCAGCCACCATTTCTAACCACTGTTTCTGTGCAGAGTTATGTAGGTTATTATGTGAGATTCGATTAGAATGGTAAGTTCAGGTAGAATGGTAAGTTAAGATATGTCGGTGGGTTAAG
This sequence comes from Triops cancriformis, assembly GCA_020615345.1. Lineage (NCBI taxonomy): Eukaryota > Metazoa > Arthropoda > Branchiopoda > Notostraca > Triopsidae > Triops > Triops cancriformis. The sequence continues at coordinate 5,719 of JAHZNP010001857.1, read as the reverse complement.
GTAGGTTGACATAGGTTCAGGTGGGTTGACGTAGGTTCAGGTAGGTTGACGTTGGTTCCAGCAGGTTGGTAGGTTCAGCTATTTATAGGTTCAGGTAGTTTGATAGGTTAGTTAGATTTGTATGTTCAGGTGGTTTTTTAGTTTACGTTAGGATATCTTTCAATCTGAATAAAACATTCTTATATAATACTGCAAAACGTGAGAATTTACGCAAAACAATCAAGGTTTTCTGGTAAATGCTTCAACGCTTAAGAACTCCCTATATAAAAAAAATGATGATTTAATAAAAATAAAAATTTATATTTAATCTAAAAAACTAATAAATGAATAAAAACTTTCGGGCGATAACTCATGGACAGAAATGCGAAGCAGTAGCTGTAGCTCGTTATCAAAGCGTTATGCATCGGCTCGGACAACAAATTAGCATGGAAACAAGTTGCACGGTCGTCGATTACGATATTGTTCCCTATAATGACGACTTTGGTGATGTCATTCATGAATCCGACATGCCAGAATTCCGAACGAAAAAACACGTGACTCCATAACAAGCTCCTTTGGGTATATCAAATACTGTTGCATTGCCCCGTCGCTAAATATTTGGACTTTAAAAAGGGGAGCTATTGTCACCAGTTGTTGTATTCGTGCTTAGACACCAATGCAGCAAAGCGGCCCAGTAAGACTTACTGAAACTCCTTAACATTGTTGTTCCGGGAAGTTCCGCTTGTCCAAATAGTGATTTTAATTTACATCAACACGAATAAAAAGGAACACATCAATAAACAGAAAGCGAATGCAAATTTAAGCTTCTCTCGACGACCTCCTACTACACGTGTCCGGCACCTCGAGCGATAAGGACAGTAAACTACTATCAAACAATCAAACATCCACGAGAGCTGAATTCGCAAAAAATTCTCAAAAAAACATAACCCAATTGACACATTTCTCCCGACGATGCACAGAAGAGTTGACACAACTATTTAGACAAAGCGTGCCATCAGATACCTGGGTATTTACGATAGCCGTTTAACTTGGGAACACCACGTTCACCACACAGCAGCACAATGTAACGCGGTACTGCAAAGAATTACGAAGGTATGTAAGATTTCCAGGACAAATAACTGTAAACAAATTCAGATTTTCTTCCAAGCTTCTATCATTTCGAAAATCAAGTACGGTTATCTCGCTGGTGAAAAATCTCCACCTCCAAGCTTCGTCCCGTTAGCCCAAACTTACAAAAGATGCCCGTTATTTATCTTAGGTGCTAGTTATCTAACGTAATACTGCAGGTGGAAACAGGACTATTACCATTCGATCTATTCTTACAAAAATCACTTTAGAAACATTTTACGTCGCGAAACTGGTCAAAATGGCCTACTGCAGAAAAAAGCTCTAAACATATGAAATATACGACGTATTACGAGAGAGGAAGGAAACTTATCACAAAAATCTGGTCAAATCCACCTTAGTCACTAAGGGGGGGAATCAATAAAGTATACACGTTTTTAATGAATGAATGGAACGAACGCTGGAGTGTAACCACGAGCCATTAGGAGACATATTACCCAACCCAAAGCGACATGGAACCACACAAGTAAGTCTACCCAGAACAATCGCAGAGTTAATTTAGATTCAAACATGGCACTTTCCCACCAAATTTTATCTTAAGCGTATTGAAAAAAGAACTGGGTATATGCGTTTGAGAGAAAACAAATCTAAACAAGACCTATGCCACCTTCTTTTCCACTTAACAAAGCAATGGCCATTCTACTGCGACAACTTAGCAAATTTAAACTACCCTTCAACATGCAAAATGCCCTGGTGAACCTTAAATTGTTCCGGCTATTGCAGCCATTCCCGATTCTCCCCCCCTTTAACCCTAAACCTGCCCCACACCCTATGGGTTATACTCAAAGTACATCCTGTTTCACCTCCCTGTAATGCGGATATCCATCTGAAACTTGTAACATTGGATGTTGGAAACATAGATACCAACAACATGTGAGAGCCTACGTCAGCTTTATATTAAAAAAGCGGCACTGTACGACATGCTGAAACTCCTTAACACAGTTGTTCCGGGAAGCGTACCAGCAACGAAATATGTCACTGAGAAGTGGTTCTTCCAGGGATTAAGGCAGTTGTGAAACATTTGTATTGCCAGCATTGCAGCCAGTACATATGTTGTGAATAAGGCCATAAAATCTTGGGTCGCGGATGAAGCCATTTCAACCCCAATGCTGTACTGCAAGGCTCCGGGAGTGGCCACACGGCGTCTACGGTGCGTTTTATGATTTTAAGCCCACTTGGACCCGTGAACTCTTTCAAATCCGGCAACCCGGGGAACGATATTAATTCCCGCGAATTCCAGCTACGAGACCCGCGCCGTGTCGTTCTTCATTGCGCCATTGCCGCTGACAGTGAACCACGTGCACCTCCTAAGCCTGCAAAGCCAAATGGTAAAATTGGCCGCCTACATCCAAGTAAGCCTACTCCCGAGCTCGAGGTGGCGGTTTTTAACGTTATTTTTATGTCCCTTGGAAAATTTTTCATGGTTAATCGCTATGGCTTACATATGACAGCTTTCAGGCGGCATGATGGCACCGTGTCCGGGCCCGTACACCATCTGCCTGGGCTTCAAGGAGTGGCGCCGCAGCTACCACCGGCACATGAAGCTGTTCAGTAGCATCTTCGTCGAAGTATGTCTCCGCACTTGTCAGCTCCTACCATTGAAAAGTTACAGGTAATAAGGGCTGTTGTATGTAGGTTCAACCCCTCCCCCCAATTTTTTTTATTATAATACGAAGAAAATAGATGGTCTCGGATTATTCATTGTATTATATGTTTTTAGCTTTATAGGTAGGCAGCCCATTATACATCGGCAGCCGACCGAACGACGTCCTACTCCAACGAAGCTCGTGGGGACCGAAGGAAAAAGTCTGCGAGGCTGCCACTTCCAATTTCCAAGCATCTAAAAATATGAAAACCGGAAGTTATTCAAATCGAGTCCCATCTTTTCGGGTTTTCTCCGCCGCAGTGGTTCCGAGGAGAGGAATAACAGATAGCTTGGGAAAAGGAGTGATAAAATACAGTAGTAGAGCCATACGGGTGGGATTATAGCAAAAACCTCCCCAGCCATGTCGTTTTTACCACATGACCCCGAACTGGCTGACACACGACGCCAGACCCGAGCGTCGCGCATTGAAGGGAGAATCCCCAAAGCGGCAGATTGTCCTCTTGTGGACGGGGAAAACGCGAACTCGTCTCACCGCGGCACAGTGTCTTCTCTACGTCCATTTTGACGGACGCCACTAACCAACGCTCTCAAGTTAATTTTTCTCCTTGCTCTTCGTCCAACATAGGTAAGGTTCTATGATGAACGAGTCTTCCTAATCCCGGGATGTTATGTCGGAGAAAATGTGAGTCCGACGTAATAGTAATGTAACACGGCAATTTATTAGTAAGCGAAATCGAATTACGCTACGTCATATCCCGGATGGCATGTGCTCCAGATCGGAAGTACTTAGATTGCAATACTTCCTTATAAAAACACAGACTTGTCTAAGATCTAGGTCCCCAGTCTTGGACAGTGACTTGCCACGAGTACACTTCCAAGTCTGGCTGGTTCCACCCCCAGCTTCCCCTTATTTCCATTATATCCTGTAACTTTCGTAATCTAAATAAAGTCCACTTCTTAGTGCAACTCTGGAGTGGCAACTCTATTATTTAGCACTCATGTAACAGCAATTTCCTTTTTACCACTCGGCCACGTCTTTAAAACTACGCCGTTACATTTGGTGGCGGCGGATTTGAACTCTAACAGGTCTTCGAAGCCTTATCCGAGCGCAACCTTCCTCAGAAGATTCCACGTGATCGCAGCCCTACGGTTGAGCACTGGTGTCCTGTTCTACATTGGAGTGTTACTTCTGTCCTGCCTGTCCGAATGTTCCATCTTATTTTCCTCAACTCTACTGGTGATTTAGCCTTGGAGACATTAATTTGTAGTTTTGAAGCCAATGTACCCAACCGAAGCCTTGACGCCTACAGCAGGTTGTGCCTGTTGCCAAATGTATTGACTCCGAAGCATTACATGGAACGGACCGTATTGAAGCCCAGATGAGGCGTTCGTTGCAGCTTGAAAGAGGCATTGCATGCAGTTTGCCTGGAAGAGGCAGTGGAAAATGTGGTAGCCTGGAAGAGGCCGTGGAAAATGTTGCATCCTCCAAGAGGATTTGCACAGAGTTGCCTGGATGAGGCATTGCGCAATGTTGTGTTCTTACTTCTGTATTGCACGTTTTTTACTACTACTCACCCCTATACGTCGGACAAGCGTCCGCTTCCTTTTCCACAATACATAACAGGTGGTGCCATCTATTAGGTGTGGGTTAAATTTAAATTCAAGTATTCATTGCGACACTACAATTCCTTCCCCCTTAATATGAATTCTCACATTTCAACAAGCATTGCATAACAATTATTTCTTCTTGCGCCAATCCACATAAACATACGCAGGATCTTTATTTCTTTTTCTAACTCTGTTTGAACGGCGAAGCTCGTGCGGTCTGTCCATCACCGGTTATGTCTGCATTGTAGGACTTAATGTTGGATTGACTTCATTTGGTATTTCCTGCATGACTGGCGGTAGTTCAGCTTCTTCTTCTTCTTCTGGTGCTTGCACAACCGCATGTTGTACGACTGGCATTTTAATCTCTTCTGTAACAGGTACAGGCGTTTCTTGCATTATTGCATCTTCTTGACTTCCACCGTCCCCGTCGCTTACGTCGAACTGCATCTGATCAACATGCCTTTTCAAGGTTGAAGATCCAACTCGTACTTCATATTGGACTGTTCCTATTCTTTTCGTGACAAGTCCCTTTTGCCATTTCTTTGCGTTATATCTGTAGTCTCTGACTAGAACTGAATCTCCAACCGCAAACTTTGGTACATCCAACTGTGGTAATGCAATTTTTCTTGCAGGATGTAACAAATCCAATCGCGTACGAGGTTGGTAAGAAAGTAACATACTGGCAGGTGGTTTGCCAGTAACCGAATGAGGGGTAGTGAGATAATTCATTAGGAATCTTTGAACTTTTTCTTGTAAGTTTCCAGGAGTCTTGCACACCTTCGAAAGATGTCCCTTCAGTGTCTGAATAAAACGTTCAGCCAAACCATTGGTTTGAGGGTGGTATGGAGCTCCCATTAAATGCCTGATTCCATTTTTTGCAACAAATTCCTCCATTTCGTAAGACGTAAATTGCGGACCATTGTCCGTGACTAATTCGCATGGTAATCCTAATCTTGCGAATACGCTTCGGAAAGCTCCAATGGTCCTGGTAGACGTGCTGCTCTCCATTACGAAAACTTCTGGCCATTTTGTATATGCGTCTACCAGCACAAGTAACATCTTCCCATTTACAGGACCGGCATAATCAGCATGGACTCTGTAGAACGGTACACTGGGAGTAGGCCAGACCGTGTCTTTAGTAGCTGCAGGATTCTTAGCTACTAGCTTGCATGACAAACATTGGTTTACTTTTGCATCGATCTCGTTATCGATTTTAGGCCACCAGAATCGACTTCTAGCTAATCCTTTCATGCGCACTATTCCCGGATGGTTTTCATGCAGTAACTGCAATACTGCTGAACGTAAAGATACTGGAACTACCAACCGTCCATTCCAGAGGATGACTCCATTTTCCATTGTTAACTCAAATCGTTTGCTGTG
>JAHZNP010001856.1:0-13661 GCA_020615345.1 Triops cancriformis | reverse complement strand
CCTACGCAATAGGAACCTGGCTCACCGCATAGACGCGTGCTAGTTATTGCTGAACGAAAATTAGGATAAATTTCCTGGGATGTTCTAACAGCACCCTCATTACAGTCCTGACATTACTTCATAAGACTACGATCTTTTCCGCTCTCACTTAAATTCTCTTCATGGGAAAAAAATCGCAAATCTGGAGGCCATAAAAAAGCCCCTCGATCAGTTTTTTGCACAGAAATAGAAGACGATCTTGGAGAAGGGAATATTAGATCTACCCAATCGTTGGGCTAAAGTCATCAAACAAAATGATGGTGAATACACCGTTGACTAAACTGCGGTACGCACAGAAAAATTAAATTTCAAATTTGGGGTCAAAATCGGTTCGCGCTTACTGGCGAACCCAATAAAAATTTGAATCATAATATGTTACGCACACGATCAAAATGTTTTGTGTTTTAAAAAATCCGCAGTAAATTCTGAACCAGCGAGTTGAGTTTCTAACTTTTAGGAAACATAATGTCAAAAATTAGACGCCAATGCTAACTTCTCCATCTTGGGCCCTAACCACCATTGAAGCAAAATCTCGCCGCTGGCCTGACATCTTACACAATTCCTCGCCGCAGGCTAAACCCGTTTGAATATTTGAGTCTGGCTGGTTAAAGATGTATAGCAGCGCCCTCTCAAAACGGACTTTCACTCAGCCCGAGAGAGCTCGCGACGCCTTTCTAAACTTGCTCTCTCTATATATTCTACCTTTCCAATTGTCTCGCCAAAACTTATACTACAAGTTTCACATCGGATACAGAACATGCAATCTTACCCGCTACGACTTTAGCGCCCTCTACTTTCCACCCTCTCCATCTCTGTGCTCTTTCTCGCCACGCTATCCCTGCAGCAACTTCGATCAATACTAAAGGCTTCGACAGGAGGGTTAAGTACAACCCCTACAACTCTTTCTGGAGGGAGGGGTTCATGTCCCTACGTACCTCTTCTAGGTGTGACAGAAGCAGGGAAAAAAACGCTAAAAGGCGTGGCTGGGGTGTTCTGCCCTCCTCCCTCGTGTGTATGCGTGTGTCCATGTCCTTGACATGCGTTTTTTTTCTGGGGCAAACAGATTTCCAACAGCCGCTACCTGTTTCCTTACTCGATTTTTGTCGGGTGTAAAGAAAAGAAAAAACTTTGAACTCGCAAAACGAGAATTTGCATCTATGATCAAGTACCTCACCATTGATACAAGACGTCGCCCAAGGGCACGAATGCCCTTGTTGTATGTATAATCTACTGCCTGAGGCTTTGCATTTTTTTTCTTCCCCTTCGTGGTACCCCGTTCGTTGTAATTCGTACTCCTCAAGGTGCTGGAAAGAAAGTAACACCACGCCTACCGGACCATTCCTGAACTAATTTTGCCAGCACCCTTACCGCCATCTAGCGGTATCATGATTTACTATTTTGAGGGGCCTGCTTTCCCTGTTTTATTTTGCGTAAAGTCCTTTACAAGTAGGAACTGTTCACTAACTACAACCGCTCGGAGTTCGTATACCAAATTTTCCCTTGCAAAACTGAATTGTACCTTTTACCGTCCGCAAGGTGGGGGAGGGGGGCACAGCTAACCCAATAATGTTGTTCACTAATTCATAAGAGGTTTCAGGAAAAGCGATGTGATGACTTCAGATGGAGTTTCTATCCTACGTGTATGATCTTAGTAACTTTGCAGACATTAAATATTACACTCCCACCCTCCCTCCACCTCTTGCCTCCCTCCCCGCTCTCTCCTTCACTTACGTCTTTTCAACCGTCCCCCCTTTTCTCCCCATTCTCTCTCTACAATATGCGTAAGCGCTAGTGTGTACGGATCAATAAAGCTGCTATGCTATGGGTTGGGTGGGCTAGAGGGCGGAGTGGGTGGTTATTCCGTTTCTCCCAGTCGCCAAAAAGCAACCAGGAGAAGGGGGTGAAAAGAGGGTCAAAATCCCTTTGTATGTCTTTTTCGTTCAGCTAAATTTTCGTAGAAAGTTCTCCGACTTGAAATATTCTTTTAATGCATCCCAACTTATTTCCTGAACCTACCGCTAGGGTGGAAAGGAGTTACGCGGGGGCAAAACGGGTAGTTTACCCTTTCCGTCCCACATACAGCCCTCTCTTGCCATGTTAGCCATCGTACCAATTTGTCATTCCTCTTCAAAATGCCGTTTCACCCCTTTCGCTCCTGAAAATGATGAGAGGGTGGGGGATGGGGGAGCGGGGAGGTTGGTTTAGCCCAAGACTTCCTCCCAATGGCGTAATCCCCCAGATCTCTCCACCCACCCTCTTCTTAAAGGGACAAGTATGCAAATGAGGTGAGGAACTCAAAGGTATCGACCAGACCAGAAGAAAGATGGCTACCATTTTAACCATCCCTTATCTTTACATCTCACCCTTCATCCCTCTCCATTCCGCCGCCTGCGCCGCTTGAACAACTAAGCAAGGGACGTTGTTGTAAATCTTCAGGACCAAACCTAATCAATGCATTGTTAACATTTTAGTTCAGTTCCTATCTCGAATTTTACTTCCGTATACCCATTGAACCTTATTTTTATCTTTCTCTTCCATGTCTTGCTATTGTTCCAATTTACGGAGAGAAAATCAATGCCATTTTTCATTCTATTTGTCCCTTAAATCCCTTTTGCGTCCCTTCGTCAACAAACCCCTAGGTCGTAGGAGGGAGTAACACTGTCATCTCACATTCAAATTTCCCATACTTGAATCTCCTAAAAGCTCATTGTCACTTTTCCATCTGTAGTAATTACAACATTAAAATGTATAAACTCCGAATGGGTAAACTGAATTTCCTATGCAGCATATTAATCAATACCTAAAACCGGTACAATTACCTACGTCTTCATTGCTGCCTGACCCAGCATGGGCGGGAAAAAAAATGTGGCCTCAAAACTCTTCACTCCCACTACGCACCAGCGCCACCTTGGTTGGCGCCAAGCACAGGGTTCGATGGCTAATTTTTATTTTAGCCACGTTAATAGTGTTAAAATGGTCTGACTGGTAAATATGGGGTATTTACTACGCTTAGGCATCCTCCAAGCCCCAAGAAACCGTTACCCTCTGTACTAACTACTAGCGTCACCTGTGCTAGTGTTAAAGACACAGATCTAACGCCGTATGCATTGCTTCATTGCTACTCTACCTCGTTGTTTTCCTTTCCCAACTGGTAACTACAGTCAACACGTATGTATTCACTCCAGCCTCACAAGCGAATTCAAATTTACGAAACCGTTACCGACGCTACATACAAATATCGAAAGCTGCAATGGCTTCAAGCAGAAGTTCAATATGTCCTTAGCATTTTATACCGTTGTTGTAGGCTACAACTGACCTACCGGTCCATAAAAAACGACGTTCATAAACTGTCATAAACAGTGTAAGTTCAGTAGTAAGAACCGCTACGCTACCAACTATCAGCGCCACCTGCAATGGCGTCTAGCACGTGGCCACCGTTTTCATACTTTACTGATTCTCTTACTCTACCACAATATAATCGAAGCTCTACAGCTGCAGAAAGAAATAAGGCAAACAATTTCATATAAGTTTGCACAACATTCAACTAGCTAAGTCGTTTATGTTAGGCGTGGTTTAATGCCTGGACGCAAAGGAAAATGAAGCTCCTCCCCTTGAACCGCCTTTTTTGCCCCATAACCCTACCTTTTTATGGGGAAAGGTTTAACAAACTTGTCCAAAAAGAATGGAAAGGACTGTCACACCTGTTGAAAGCCTTTTCTTTACCACAAGACACGCCCCTAAGCGGTTAGCACTGCCAAAAAAAGATAAGAAACTCCCAAACGTGAAGAAAGAAAAGAAAGAGATCCTTCTCAAGCTCAACTACGCTTGTCTCTCGACTTCTCGACACGCCGAGCGTGAAATCGACACCTTCATTCCAGTTTCTCTTCTCTCGCCGCCTCGGATTTTCGTGTTTTCTTCTTCTTTTTTTGGCGAGTGTTGTGGGTCCTTTACGGGGGGCGCGCAAAAAAGGGCGGAGCTAATTCTCAAGAAAGCTCTCACACTCTCTTAGCTTCAGTCAAGTAGCTCTTTTTCACACCTTCTTTGGCACACTTTCCTCTTGAAAAATTTCATTCTGAATTCGTCTTTGTAAAGAATGATCAAAACAAAAACTGAAAATCAAAACCAAAATGGTGACAGACATTAAATTAAGCAAATCAGAAACTAAATAAAAGCAGGTAGACATCAAGCAAAAGATATTTTTAAAAATAAAAACAGAAAGACTAAAACAACGCAAAAAAAGTTTTACGTAATTCTGTTTATAATCACTATAACTTTCTCTACCAAACTGGGGCGCATTAGAACACCCGAGAGAAATTTTCCGGATTATAAGGAACACTGTCTTTTTCAACCAACTTATGGCGCAGTAAGTGACCAATGCATTTCAACGACATTACATTTTCCTTTCCCCTTTCTCCAGAATCTCATACCAAATCTCGTTTTAGAGGATCTAACGTTGATTACTCATGAATTTCTTCGTTAATGCTGCATGGCAAAGAAAAGCGACTCCAGAAACCACGGTCAACAATGAAAGCCGTTGGCTATGCGACAATATCCCTCCAACATCTCGCGTCAAAGTGGATCCCTTTCGAAAATGAACACACTCCTCATTAAAGATTCAATCCAATTTCTCTTCACATACGAACCAAAACTGTTCATCAGATGAGATCGCAGAAGATTCCTTAAGAGGAGGGAAACTTTAAGTTCGACTAAATGCACCCTTTCTCAACCGCGTATTCCACTATTACTCGTCTCACGGAAACATCCACCAACGACGACTCTAATGACGATTCTACCGATTTCACCTATTTCTCCTTAGCCTTCTTCCCATGCAGAGCTATTATGTTAAGTTTTCTTCCTCAATAACTTATTAATTGCCGTCGTATGGAACAGTCGTATGTAACCACCCTCTACACACATCCACAAAAAGAAAAGAAACCTAACAGGGGATTTTGGACCTAGTGGACTACCAACACCCACGAATCAGAATCGTTAAAATCGCGTGCCAAGGACTACAACTAAGTGATTCTGCTGGTGACCGTTCAACAAACTACAAGTTGTCCGACTCAAACTTTGTGATCAGTCAACAAAACGTTTTCAGCATCAAATTCTGCAGCACATAAATTTATTTTTGAACCAAACAGAGTTCTGCCTTTTAAAAATATTCAAAAATGGAAACCGTCGAAGACACGATACGAAATCATTGCCATAAACTACTTTTATTTAATTACGATTTGACACTATTTTTTAAAAAAAATTTAAAGTCGACATAGGCTCGCGCCTGTTGTCGCATACTTTATTGACCTGTGCGATCGTACAGTGTGTCACAAACAACAAAACGCCATTACAAAGCGATACTATTTTGTATACCATTTTAATGTTTTAATATAATTTGTTTATTTTCCATTAACATTTTACGTATAACAGCAAGGAAGTTCTCCGCCTTCAATTCCCTTTCCCCTTCCACATTCAGTCTTTGATCATATCCGCCCTCCCCCAAACTTCACGGCGAGGCTATTTCTTCGCAGTTTTCCTAGAACCCACTAGTAAAAGAATACGAGAATGTTATCTCATCATTACGGCCAAAAAATAAAGAAATTTACGGGTGTAGTTATGCAAAAACGGAAAGGAATAAATTCAAAAAGACACGGGGCGTGGCTTGTTCATACACAGCAATACACAATCCAAAACTCCACTCGTTCCCTTTCTATGCGCTTTTATGACTCTGCAAGATGAGAGTCATAAAATCGAATTCCCTTATTTCCAACAATTTTCTACTCCGTTTTCCTCTTTATTATTCCCTCTTGTAAACAATTTCCCCTCGCTTTATTGTCAATTTTCTTCATTATCCTTTTGCCTAATCTTCCTTTGCGTCTCCTCTTCCACCAGCAAATTTTAATTTCTTAGTCGCGCAATTCGGTTCAGAATTTCACTCAACCCTAAACGGTCTGAAAATTACCAGAAAATAGGAAAAGAAAATTACTAAAAATTCCGAAATTTAAAACATAATCACGAACTCAAAGAATATTTGAGATTCAAAACAAATAAGACAGCTTAGGAAAATCTAACAATCCCGGGTTCGTATTCAAACATAATGTGTTCCTTAATCGAGAAGTTTCTAAAGTTTTCAGAAATTGTTGTTCGCTATTTTTTGAAAAAATTCTCACACCTATGTTTTAATTTTTTAAGGTTCCTATTGTAATTTCTTAAACCTATTATGGAAACTGCATGATAAAAAGACGGATATGGAATTAATGCGGCTTTTTTGGTTGTATAGAGATAAAGAAAGAAAGTAATGTAAAACTGGCGTAAACGAAGGCCAGGGGCATCGTGTTTAGCCTGACAAACGAAAGTCCTGTACAAGCCAGTACTGGCAAACGGCTCTCGACCCTCCTGCAACTTGTAAATCGAGGGAACACATGGGCCAGATGCATGTTAAGGGCCGTGAATCTTTGAAAACGTGTGGTGTGCTTCTACGGCCACTGCATAAATATCATTCCCCATCTCTCGCTTGGTTGACTTGAAGAGAACAAATTACTAAAACACGGAGCCCGATAGATAATGAATCTTCTTAATTAATAAATAGCATCCCCTTGCTTCCCCTTTGGTGTGCTGCACTCACACAGAAATTAATAGCTAAGGGCTTTAGTGCTTGCCTTCCCTCAACTCTAACGGAATCACAAGGAATACATCTCCTTAAAAGTTCTGGCTGTACTGCTATATCAGCTTTCTACTACGATAGAAAGTACTGAACGGAACAAACCCTTTTTTTAAAAAGAAAGTTGCAAAATAACCATAAGGTTAAGAAAAATACAGCCAAACCATCAGGAAAATCAAAGCTTCTAAGAATTGAAAGGTGAAATACTACAAAAGGGCTTGTCCTAATTGGCTATTACACACCCCATAAAAACCGAATACAAGCAGCATGTACAGTATCATAACGCCGTGGCAGTTTTTTATGGACACAGCGTAGGATCTTCTTTGGATGGGTGGATGGAGCACAAAAAACGGCTAGCAAGTAGTGCTGGGACAGGAAAAAGCTACCGAAGTTGAGTATTTCGTGCAGAAATGAGATACAAGTGCACAGACCGCAGGAAAAAAAAAACGCAGTCAGGAAGGGTTAAAACCCCACGAAGAGACGAAAGCGTCGCACTGGGAGGTAACCCGGCAGCTATCAGAAATAGGCAGGGAATACAGAAACTAGAAAGAATCTCTGTAATCTTCCATGACTCAGGAAACTTCACTCAAAATATCACATAGCTAGCCCGCGAAAAATAATCGTGAAACACATAAAAAATGAAGAAAATATGGGCGAACTAATGAAGAAATTTACGAAAGAAAGACGAAAACTCGACAGAATTCGACACAAAAATGACACGAATGCCATTCCGCGGACCAGTCCGAAGAAATAAACCAGATTTTCAAGCGAATGCAGCTAGACGAAGAAATCTTAGTTCCAGAATCACCCCAGAAATACCAACTGTATAACTCACCAATCCAATAAACTAAATTGTCGTCCCAATAACCTTAGCAGTATTCGAAATGTTGCCCCTTCGAAAGGGGCAACGAATTTCATAAAATGAGCAAACATTACTGCAGTCATTCCACCTTACTTCACTATTATAAGCTACTGGGCTAATTCAAGATGACTGCAGTAATTGCGTCTCAACTACTCTCCCATTTCCCCTACATTAAATCTTAAGCAACGGAGTCAATCTTCTTTGTTGCTGTCAAACTCTTGCAGAAATAAATTTAGCATCACTTGCAAAAATACCCCAAATTACGTCAAATGCTCACCTACCATTGACTTAGCACACTTTACGTTTTACAGCTACTTTCGTTACGATTCACTTGCTCGGTCACCCGGTGGCCCAATTTCTGCATTTTCTTTCTTTTCATCTACTTTCTCTTCCTTTTACTTTCGAAGTTTGTCTACTTGCGTCTCTAAAAACTTGTCCATTAACCCTCTTTCTGTTTCACTTCCCAGTTTTCTGCCTTGCATTATTTTCCTTCGCTGTCTCTCTCACACACTCCACTTCGCAGAAATAAATTTTTTCTTGCTCCCCACGCGAGTTCTCCCTTGTATCTTTCTTAGTAAACTAACAATTTCCTCATTTTGATTACACCCAAATCTTATTTCGTTTTCCAACCCCCACCCTATCTTTCTACACACACCTCCTCACTCTTCGTGATCTCTAGACCACCCCCCTTTTCCACCCTCCTCTATAAAATGTGTACCAGAGACATTTTCACTAACTCTTCTAATGCCCCCAGGGGCCGGCCATTAAAACTGCAACTGGCTCCCTTTTGCCCGTACCGATATGGGAAAGTAAAGTACTGGTACGTACTCCTTACGTACAGTACTCTCGTCGTCGTTTACGTCCAGTACTCCTTACTTCACCAACGTTGCCAATTTAACATCCCACCCACCCCTCCCCGCCACCTTCTTTTTTCTTTCCTTCGTCCCGCCGCCACAAGGAAATTAGCTCTTCGCTTTTCGCATAAAAGACGGTCATAATCTTTCTACCCCCCTCCACCCTTCTCCCCTCACGTATGCGGGTACTGCCGCTACTCCTGATGCTGTCTTCTTCCTCGACGTACGCACGCTTGACTCCACCTCCTTAAGCCAGAAATACGTTTTTACGACACCCTCCTTCTTTCTTCCCCTTTGGTATTGCAACACGCCCCCCGAAAATCCCCACCCCCTTTTTCCTCAGATTTTACTACCCTCTTGTGATGATGGAAAGAACGTCGCCGAAACGCAGCCCAGGCGAGCCAAAAGATGACGAGACAAGATAAATTCACGACTTTATTATTTTCCTTCAAAATTTTATGTATTACTTATATTTTTCACTTTTGTCCTCGACAATGCAGTGTATATTTGCATCCTGAGATAACATCCTGTGAAAAATCTTGCAAGATTGTTTATCAAATACGAACCGCCTTTTCCGGGACTTTTCATAACAAACTTCTCTACGCATATTTTCACATTTATTGTCTACACTTTTTAGTGTCTTCTATTTTCAATGTTATTTATTTTTCATCTTTATTTTTTTCAATTTTATTCTCGAATTTCTTTCGTTTAAACGATGGGAAGAAATTAAAAATATATTTCCAAACCTTCCAGTAATTCTCTCTGCTCTCGTTATTCTTTATTTTACGAACGCCACCCTGCGTCATATAACAAACTTTCAACTGAGGGAGCGAATCCATCATTGACTTGACTCGGGAAAAAGTTTTTGCCCGGGGGCGAGACGAAACTTAGAGAATAACGTACGATGAAAAAAGGAGAGGATAGAGCGAAGATCGAATACTTTGTTTTTCATGGAAACATGCCCAGCGACGCTCTGTGTTGGTAAAGCTGGGAAAGAGGGACTTCGCCCTCTATCGCCCCTCCCGCCAAAGCGTCCGTTATGAATTATTTGGATAAGTTGGCTTATAAATAAACCCTGCCTTTTCCCTTCACTTCCTTTATTTTTCTTGCCTTGTAATCCATTTCTGCCTTATTTTTTTCCCTCGGTTCCTTTCCGAGAAATGACGGAACTCGGTCTTATTTTCAAAACGTGTCCTCGTTACTGCCTTCGCCTTGAAGATGTTTAACAAGAGCTCACCGAACGACGCCATGCAATTTCTCATAAGAGTGGACATGATATGGAAGGACGACGAGGAGGAGAGCGAAAGGGTGGGATTTCCAGTTTGCGTGCGAGTGCACAAGTGAATTCCGATTGCAGTAAGTAACAGGGTGGCAAGAGGACGGCATCTGTAATCAGATGTTAGGGAAAAGGCTAAAACACAAGGGAGGAAGAAAAGGAGGAGGGGAAGGAGGATGCTGAGAATTGGCAAGCAACGAACGGACCGACGCTCTTCGCTTTATTCGACTTCAACCTCTTGACAAATGGATGTACAGCTCTTTCAAAATGACAAAGGAGACAAAAAACGACCAAGACTCCAAAGGAAAATGATAATAAGAGAAAAGGGACGCTTAATATGACTTGTAAAGGCAACGCCAAGGGCGCGTGGCAAAGAAGAAAATAGCGTAAACTAACTCCGGTGCGAATGTGACGAAGCCCGGGAAGCCAAGCGACTAACGGCCATACCGCTGAGAGCCCCGTACGCCGGGCGTTAACCTCTCGCTGGCGCAAGTCGAACGAAATCGGGCAAGATTAGCAGCCTAGACCGGTGAAGGGGGGATCCCTGAGCACGGCCGGCGAGCGCGTATTTCCTCCTTCACGCTGGGACGTAACCGGGGAAGCATAGCGCGCGAAGACGATAATACGGGGCAAAATCCAAGCACGGCTCTTGAGCGTAGACGTGTTCCGGCGTGCGTGGGACGAAACCGGGGACGTGAAAGTGGGTTGATGCGCTCATATGCCGGTGATCTAGCTGATCTTCGACTTTGGCCGCTAGCAGATCAACCCAAATGGATTCTCCTTTTTCAACATTTGTCAGTAGCGTGTGCAAATGTATTATGCACCCCATGAGGAATACTACAAGTATGAAAGGCACGTCTTTTTCATAACAATCCAATCGGAGAGTTTTCAGGGATTCTTTAAGATCAGAACGGGATGCTGGAAATGCTTTGTCAGCTTTGCATAACTAAATAGTCCGTGCACGAGCTTTAAAGGTTTTATAAGCCCCTTTCTCCCTCGAAAAAGGGTTGAGCATGAATTGGTAAAATGAAAGGGTTGGAGAGGGGATGGGAGTAATGCAAAAGCGAGGGAGAGATTGTATGTGTTTTAAAAATTGAAAGATGACAGACGTTGGCAGCCAAAAAAGAAGCCAAAGGGGGAGCGCTGTGATGACTCATACGTCAAATATAAGGTTTTATTGACATGGGTAAAATTTCTAAAAAGGACTCGAATGAGGTAGAAAGGGAGGAAGAATCAAATTCTTCTTCCCTTACTTCATTTTATTTGCTCTCCTATCAACTTTTCAGTCTCCTTCTTTGCTCCCCCCTTTATTTGCCCTTTTTAGAGTACTTTTTCTACGAAAGTTTGGTGCATTTTTCATTTCCCTAAATTATGCATCCGGAAAGAGGAGGAAATATGCCAGGCCTGCTTTCTGAATATTTCATCACTTTGCGTTGACTTATTTACTTTACTAAGGATAAAGAATGCCAGATAAGATGTGAATAATTAAACAGCATAGACACAACCTTCATATTACCACCCGGCAACGAATATGTAAGCAGATAATGTAGACCAAAATTATCTTCGCCCAGAATCCATTACAACTTTGACGACTATGTTTACAATTTCACCTGTTTAACCTACCCAATCCCTTTTGTGCATTTGACAGACGCCAAACTTAAAGGAGCAGGTGTTTGTTTATGAGACTTCAACAACAAATCCTTGCCCCGCATGTAGAAACTAATAATACAACAAAGATTCCCTTACCGTAGTAATGTCCACATTGGTGGGGCAAATCCAAGGCTCACAACTATGAAACTCTCCCTAGCTGTTATTGTTGTGATGACTGAGGGGAGGGGAGCACTTGTCACCAGACAGACCTCACTGAAAAACTTCCACACGCCCTAAACGAACCTCACACCACAGAAACTGACGGGCAACTAAAGCTCGACGCTGTGCTCCACACACCATTAACAGGTTCCTCGTTTAGTATCACACTAAGAGGTGGCAGCATGTGGACGATGGGAACCCAGCAACACGTTCGCAGGCTGAAAACTGTGACCGGTAACAGGATCCATCGTACTCCTTTTACTGTTGCCCGTCACAGTTTTCACTAGAGACGGCAACGCGTTCTCCGTTCTCAAAAGAACAATCACGTGACTTTGTTTACAATATGGAGGGTATTTTCCATTTAATTGAATTTTAAATACAATTTTACAAATTAAAACGGCTTGTTTATTTATTATGACTCAAACATGTCAGATACAGTAGTTTCTTCCAGTTAAAGGAAAATGCTTTTCGGAACCTCAAAGGTTGCTGCGTTTTTTAATTTAATTATGATTGTTTAATTAATATTATATTTATTTCCACAAACTAGATTCTTCTTGCATTCGTCCTTTTCACGAGCACAGCCAAACAGTTTCGGTCTCAAATTGGTAAAGAGAGAGAAGCTAATGCGACAGTTTCTTTGAAATGTTGCTTCCCCTAATATTTGTATTGCATTGCATTTACAAAGAACATGCATTCGAAGAAAAACGTCTTTCTCCTTACTTTCTCGTCTACTTGATGAGCTCAGAAACACTGAGGTCTTGTCGTGCATCTTATAGCATAAACGTTTCAGTAGTAGAGGAGGGATGGGACAATGTGGACACTTTTCTGTTGTTTATTTTTCACTTCACGTGGAGACAAAACTGTAGCCTAAAAGTGTACTCGTCAGATGGCCTGGTGTCCTGGCTATCAAATGAGATATTTTACGCTTGAAGAACACGAAAAATAAGACCAAACACCCATGAAAACCGGAGGCTCCTCCGACTGTCCAAAACGAGACACCGGGGATACAATTTGGACTTGGGTGTAGTGCGATTTGTCCGTGTGTTTTGCCATAAGAAAACTAGTCGATTGAACTTTTTAAAAAAATACACATTAAACTTAAAATACCTGAACGAAAACTTACAGTTATACTCCTTCTTGATATAGGAATCATCCTAGCTCCAGTTAGTGCAAGGAAACTTGCAATTTTGTCAAAATGATTATTGACAACAGTAAAAGACAACGTTGTAGGGGCGCGGCTGTATTTCGAGCGCGGGAGTTTCAAATGCAATATTATTTAATAAAATGCAGTAAAATACAATTCAATACTCTGTGTAAGAAAACAAGTGTATTTCAGGTTTTTATTGAAAAACATGTTTATTAACGATAGTTTCTTGGTAATCATGACGGATATTCACTGGAACTTACGGTATGTATCACAAACGGACAGAAACATGAACTGACGAAAGTCTCTTGGTTATCATTCACTGGATTTCAATTCAACGGATTTTCATTGGAACTAAGGGCTCAGTCAGCCAGGTCAATTTCTCTCTGGTCTGTCTTTTTTTCCTGGCCCTCCATGCCCTTTTTCCCATGGAAAGTCGTTCCTTGGGGGCAAGCAGCCAGGGGAAAAGACCGCCCAGAGAAAAAATCCGCATGTCTTGATTGAGCCCTTACAATACTAATCTCAAACGGACATTTTCAAACATGGCATTAACCTACAACATTCAAGGCCAAGCGTTACATTTCAGGTACATTTTATGGAGCATTCAGACAGCCGCGTTTCTGCGTCGCGGGCTGCGAATCTGGTCCTTAAGCTGCCCTGAGGGTTACACGCAGTTGTTCAAGAGGTCTTCCGCACAACGCTCGTCAGGTCCAAATTCATGCGATGAATACACTAGGGATCGTAGAGCGTTACCCAATGGGGCTTCAGTTGGGTGGCTCTTTAGGATTGCCCGGGTTAATTCAAAATTCTCTTGACTTCCCATATGTAAAAATATCAGTTGAATTTATAGTCTACTAAAGTTACTGGATTTTTTTACGATATTCAGGAATAATTTCAGTATTTATAATGTGTAACGTTTTTGACATGTTAAAGTTATGTATATCTAATGTAGGCTACAGTTTACATTAATCATGAATAGACATGCTAATGCATAAGTATGTGTACGAACAATTCAGAACGTA
>JAHZNP010001855.1:0-13665 GCA_020615345.1 Triops cancriformis | reverse complement strand
GGGGGGGGGGGGAGTATGCAATTTTTTTGGACACTTGGTCATTCCCCTATCTTCCCCATTATAAAAGCAAAATTTCGAGGGGGGGTCGACCCCCCCCCCCAGCTAAATACGCCCTTGGTTGTTTATACACTATTTAAATAACATTGTTTCAAACTTCGCAGTCTGCCTTTTTAAATAGACAGGGATGATTGAAGCTTCAAGTCCCTTCACCCTTTAATGAAAGTAAACCAGCCTCGAGAGGCTTAATTAGACCTCTGCGATTTGACAAGTATAGATTGTTTTGCTCATTGCTGTTACTTATGTTGTCTGTGTGAACGTGCCCTATGTGATCCAAAAGTGGACGGTTCTCGGATCTCAGATCGCGGTTTTAGGATCCCGGTTCTCGGATCTCAGATCTTCAATTACGGATCTCGGATCTTCACTTTCGGATCGCGGTTCTCGGTTTTCGGCTCACGGATCTCCAGTAAGGTATTTTAGATCACGGATCTCGGGTTGCGGATCTCGGCTATCAACGGTTCGCGGATCGCAAGCTTCGGGTCACGGGTCGCTGATCTCGGATCTTTGGACTGACGGATCGCGATCCGTGCAACGGCTATCATATTTTGGATCACGGATCGCGATCCGTGCAACGGATCATGGATCGTGATCTGAACCGGATCGTTTTTGGATCTGATCTGCCCTTGTATGAACGTGACAATATAATTGTATACGAGCCAATTATACCGTTCAAACATAAACTCTAGGCAGCTGGGTGGACATAATTTTTTTCCCAGAAACACTTGGTCCCGATTTTCGTCAACCAATAGGCACACTCAACAACACGTTACAAAACAAGTGGCCAGTGAAACAGATAAGAGACTGCCGCACTTGCCACTCATACCATCCGCATTTACGCAATCAGAAAAAAGGTTGGTTTATGGCTGTAGTTAATAATGGCATAGTTAATAATGATACGTAAGCCAATAAGCCTATGACGTCAATCTCGTATCTTGTAATCTGTTTTTTTTCTGTGAACTGAAAACGATTCAACATGGACCAGTTTTATCATCAATTCGTAGAACCTACGCGTGTACAATTATCCTGCCTTTTGTAAATACATACAGGGCCTCCTACACGTAAAAATACCTTTCAAAACTTGAAAAAAACTATCCCATAACATAAATCTGAAGACGTTGCGCTATGTGAACAACTTAACAGCGAGCGGAAATGGAGTTACATTTTACTGAAGAGATTTGCCGATGAAGCGTAGTAGGGAAGAGTGAGGCGTTAACTATAAAAAAATATTGTAAATTTACAATTGCAGCAAAAAAAATATAAGGACTTTACTGTAAAAATACTTTAAAAAATGTTTTTCTACAACAAATTCGTGGTTAAAAAATCAGTTGTAGAAGTATTTACAAAGTGAAGTCCTTGTAATTTTTTGCTGCACAACGAATCATTGTAAATTCTCAAAATAATTTTTTACAGTGTTGTCATCCGCCTTATTTTTATAGTTGGTATTGTTTCGAGTTTCAGAGCCGGAGATATGCTAATTTTTCACAAGCTTACCTTTTGTCCGAAGATGCCCCATGCAGGCGTGGGGCACGTTCAGACACAGCTACTTTCTGGTGGCAAATGTCAAGGAAATATATTTTTTAAAATGCACATGTGGAAAGATAAAAACTGTTGAATAGCTCCTCCTGTGTCATTTATAAAACAGGCGAGGGTGACCAGTTCTTCGTTTTTCTGCCGTGGAATAACGATGGACACGCTTGGTTCCCTTCCACAGGTCCCTTCAAAGCTATGACTCTTTGGGTTGTCTAAAAGTGTAGTGATCTCGGTTTCGTCACACTTCCATACTGTTCCCTTGAACGCATACTTATTCAAGATGGCCTACAGGTTGCCATAAAATTCAGAAACATTTCGCATTTCCTTCGTTGTTATATTTGCTTTTGCCGGAATTAGCCAACAGAAGAGGCGTAACCTTTCACTACGACGACGCCCGGCGACACGCATTTTTGCGGACTTGACAAAAACTGTTGGAATTATCCTGGAATGTTCTAACAGCACTCTCTTTACTGTCCTGACATTACTCTATCAGGTTAAGAGGTTTTCCGTTCTCTTTAAAATTCTCTTCAAGGAAAAAAATCGCAAATCTGGAGGCCATTGAAAAACACCTCGATCATTAAAAAAATAAATAAAAGACGTTCTTGGACAATGGAATCTTTGATCTACCCAATCGTTGGGCTAAAGTGATCGAACAAATAGTCCAAATATTTTTGAAAAAAAATCGTTCCGTACAGAAAAATTCATTTGCACGTTTCCGCTAAAAAGGTATCCGGACTCATGGAATGACCCAATACATGAACCCATTAGTGCTTCTTATTGTATATTTAATTTATATAACCTTTTTAGTTTTTGGTATGAATCTTTTACTTGTACCAGCAAAGTGCTTATTATGGTACGTTGCGCATCAGTCAGTTTGTCAGGTTCAACTTGATTACGAAATATTTCTTACGGAACAGAAAACACTTTATTTGAATGAAGACTTTTCAAGATTCAAACAGAACGAGTAGTTTTTACGAAATCATGATAGTTTCTAAATTGTGGTTAATGATGTCGTAAAAACTACTCGTCAGATTTGAATCGTATTTTCACCAAAAACGTTAGGGAGAAGATACCTAGTGCTCCCGTCAGTCAGATTTAAAAAAATTTCAATATTTCAAAATGTGCACAACGTCGCCTTGAGTTTTTAAATTTAATGAAACCATATTTTGGAAACGTCTCAAACATGTGCACTACATACCAACAAGCGCAACTTTACTGCCAACATTGATTTGAAATTTACTGAACCATTATTGAGAAACCATACCTCGATTTTACCCATGTAATTTGCTCATAAGAAGGGTATGTATACCGGGGGGCCTTAAAGGGCGAAGAGTACAATTATTTGTATTTGATCTATGTATAGGCTTAAGTTTCGTTAAACTTGAAGATGGAACATAATAATTAGCGAAATATACAACACTTGCGCAGAAGTCAAGAAACGTCTGAACGCACGGTGAAACAACCTAGCGACAAAGTCAAGATGGCGTAACCGTACGAGCGAACTTCGCTTCCCACTTTTCGCTCACGTTCGCAAAAAGAAATAAAAAATTTAAAGACCGCACTCGCTCGTTCACTCGTGCCATAACGAGTGCGCTCGTTGCAGCTCTGCTTGTCCGGCACACTTAAAGAAGACAAGAATATATTGGGGTAATGTAGTAAAAGTTTTTAACCGGCATCTCTTCTAATGAGACGTCATCAATACTGAGAATACGTTACCTATATTTGAAATAAAAAGCTTAAACATTTTTGGCAAAAATACTGGGTATGAGTGTTGTGTGAGAAACTATAGAACGAACACTTACCTTAGCAAAATAGCGGATCGGGAGAAATATTAAACCCGAATCCGGCCGAAACAGCCCGATCAGCATAGTTCACCGTCTTCGCAGACAGAAATCTTACACCCCCGGTTTGTTGCAACCGTCTAGCCGTCCCGACAAGTTACGCTCGCTCTTCTAAAAGCTACGAATGCTCCAGTTGACCAAACCTATCGTTTTGTTACTATGATAAAGTGTATGTTCCAAATACAAGTTTTCCCGGCGAAAATCCCCCAATATTTCCATTTCAAATCTTCCTAGTTCATGCCACCAATTCCTCCCCACGTCAAACTCGCCTATCACCAACCTACCTTTTCCTTACTCTACTTTCCCCCTTTTTACTCACTTTCTTACAAATGTATCGTTTTGACAACTACTACCGTATCGCTCAACTGTAAAGGCCGCTCTTGTATTGTTGTCTCGTGTGCTGTATACCCCATAGCTTAAGGCGCAACAAGGAGAACATCAAGAAACAAGGCACAGACGAAAGGATTTGGACAATACAGGCCACGTCAGCAACAAAGGAAAACGACAAAAGCCCCAAGTTACTACAGTATTCCCTACGAATCCTTTATGGATGGACCGTCCAAAAACAGGCATCGACTTTTTACTAAATTGGTAATGGATTTTTTTTAAAGTTAACATTGGTGTATCAAGTTAAATTTAAGAAAGAAATGTACGAAGAAAGCGAAGTGGCCGTAATCACAAAAATCACGCCGGGCATTCATATAAATTTTGTATACCTTTCACATGGTGATTGCTTTCAGAGGCAAAATTTACAAAATGTCATCCGAAAGAATTGAGCTCAGCATCCCTTTTCAAAATTGTATTTAATCTTCGTCGTCCTACTGCGGAAAGAAGTGCCATCAGGATCTGAGACGGCGAGAATTCGTTCGCCAATATGGCGGCAATAGCCAATCGGAAAAGTGAACGAAAGGATGAATTGTTATGACCTATGGTACATCGCGATGAAGGACAGCTTAGAGAGATTAATTATTTTAATTTAAGCACAGATTGGTGGTTATATAAACGCGTATGTTGCAGTGATGTCCGTTTCGAATAAAGAGTGAAGCACATGGGTATGGTCATTTCCAATGTTTGTAAATATGCGCTGTTATTCGTCAACTATTCCGTCAGCTGGACGTTCACAACACGTGCTTCGTGAACCGACTATGATTACACGAGCATTACGGCAAATTGAAAATCAAAGTTGTGCTGCATTCGCTAGCGTCATAGAATTAGTTATAAACACGAGAAGTGGAAGTTCGCATGGCGAGCTGAATTCTTGTACGCACAAACTTTACGCACATTATGTCAGTTTACTAAAGTATTTTTCCTTGAGGCACTACACGAAGATACTTAATAAATAAGCGTCACCCTTCAGCATAAAGTTCAAGCCTTTTCACTGTTAAAAAATAGTGCTATTTTTACCATGATTCAGAGTCAGTAGAAAATGAGCAGGACATAATGGTAAAATGAATTACAAAACATGTTCTGGTAAAACAATTTACCAAAACATGTTTTGTAATTTATTTTACCATTATGTCCTGTTCATTTTCTACTGACTCTGAATCATAGTAAAAATAGCACCATTTTTTTCTACAGTGTTATTCGGAACGCATCTTCACAGAAACGCGCTTTAGAAACCGGTTTGAATGTAAGTGAATCACGCTATGGTATAATTACCAAATCTTATATTCTGTTTTTCATGTGCCGTTCTGCCGCTGTTCAGTTTCTATCGTATGCAGCCTGTCTGCTGTTAAATATATACAATTTCTCAGTTTTCTGTAGGAACAAGAGGTAAACATTGGTTTAAATATGGACCAATTTTGACAAACTTATTTTTTTTTAATTCTTTCAGATCAACCGAAAGCAACGATGGAAAAGCAGGAACGTGAGATCAAGATCTGGCCTCAATTAAAGGCTTCTGTCGACGGTATAGATAAACATTTCAAGAAAAACACTAAAGCACTCTTCGATTGCTACAAACCAGTCGGTGGTTGGAATTATCGTCCTACAGTTATAAGAGAGCATGTCGCCGAAGGGCGTGTCTACGCTCAGCAAATTTTAAACGCAGTTCTGCATTACTATGCTGCTGCGTGTCTCCTAGCTTCTTATGAAGACGAGCATAATGACAGTGACGCAGAAGCACTCATCGGCGAATTTGGTCAATGTTTGGAGATTGCACCTTTTGTTACGCAATTTGAAGATACGCACAAAATTTTGATCATGGAGTTAGTCAAGACAAAGATAGATGAATATCAGAACAAGCCTGGCCAGCTAGATATCTACGCACGGGAGTGCTATGCCTTTTTGAAAGAAAATTCTCCGGAAGAAAATGTTGAATTTCTGAAGAAATGCATCGTCAAATACCCCCAAGTCGCGTATTTCTACCAAAGTTTGGCCTCAATGTACGGATCTATGAAGCAGTACCCAGATGGCCTGGAAGTTGCTGAGGGGGCATTGGTCTTGTTTCCACGTAGCTACGAGCTACTGTTCAACAAAGCAGATTTGGCTAAATTGGCATTCGAAGAAACGAAAAGGTCGCCCAATCAGGAGATTCAAAACTATTTAGCATTCCTCGAGCATGCGCCCGAAGGTCATTACAAAGTTGCAGAAGCATACTATGCCATTGCTTCCTTGATTATGGCTGAACAGACGCTAAGCGGAGAGTTTGACCCTCAACAAGTGGAAAAGTATTACGGAAACGGTTTGAAGAGCGAAGAGCGATTACTGCCTTGTTTTCTTCCTTACGACTCGCCTGCCAAAATCAAGGTAAAATCGTTTATAGAACTAGTACGCGGACGGGAAGAAAAAGAAGGCCCGCAACAGAATCGCAGTCTTCAGGATGACACGGCGGGGACAACGAAGGAAACACTTCTTGAAAGTCGTCTGAAAGATCCTCGTCGGGTAGCAGCCGTTTTGGCCCATAGAACCATGTTCTCCCAGAGTTTTGTTATAGGCAAGGAGTACGTCAGTCTTCTGTCCACCACAACGGTACCCCAACTGGAGCAAGCTGCACCGCGCATTCTCACTGGTTTGAGGGCCATTACTTTTTCGGAAATGAACAGTACGGAAGATAAAGTATATAGAAAACGCATACTCGACGTAGTCGTCGTTGAGGATCCCGGGATGAACATGCCGTCTGTTTACGTCCTTTTGGAAGACAAGAATGGCGATGTGCTTCGTGGCTGCTTCTATAACGTCAAAGGTGATCCCAGACTGAAATATGGCGCCAAAATTTCTCTAGCCAATCCGTATTTGAGATTTGGAGCGTTCGATGGCAAACCAGGCATTCGAGTCGACGATCCTAAGAGCCTCATTTTTCACGAAGAAGGTTGTAGCGACCGCTGTCGGTACTGCGGGGAGAGAAACTCCAAATTCCAGTGCGCCAGATGCGCGAGAAAATATTGCTCCAAAAAGTGCCAAACGCAAGATTGGAAGGTGCTGAAGCACAAGTTAATATGTTTTTGTCTAGCTTAAGTTGAAACTTTTGCCTCTAGCTTTTGTTGTAACTTAAGTTGAAGAACACTTGTCCTACTATAACTTCACGGTGATCTGGTTTTGGTTGCAACTAATTTTTTGTACTCAAGCGATATCGTGCAGTTTTCTGTGTGCGGTCATGTACATGAATGTGTTCTGGGGAATTTTTGGTTTTTGAGATGTTCTGCCTCACAGGATGGATATTAATTTTTTTCCACAACTATTCAAGTTTCACGCTACTTTGAAATAAATTTATTCATGAAGATCATGTTCTTATGATCTTACTCTCTGGTAAGCAAATGCTAGTGCACACAGGAACGTTTGCACATATTACCAAATAATAGGAAACGTTTTTATGTAGATCTTGAAATTTTGTAGAAAGAAATTTGCAACGGCATTATGGGGAAACTTTTCGATACCTTACGTACAGTATATTTGAAATTGCGGTAAATCAGGTTGAATTCTCACCGGGCGTTTTGCTAGCTTTTCTTGGCCAGAAAAGTTGCACAAGGTCAAATTTCGACCTTTATCAGCAAGAGAAATTGGGGAAGGGAAAACTTTCTTTTACCTGAGCTCAGCTTAAAAGCTTATCTCCGCAGAACCAGTGGAAGTCTTTTCAATTCATCGAAAGAAGCAAAGAGAATTGACGAGCTGGTTCAACGATATCGATTTGTCCCTTACAGCCTAAAACTGGTTTTGATGTGCAACCATAAATTACGTTTTTCTCCCGAATAAAACCAAGTAAAACAATTGGCACTGTATGCAACTTAAGATTCTGCAATAAACCTTTGTGTAATTGGTTTTGCAGCTTTTAAAATTGGGGAAGTTTCATGACACTGACCTTTACAGCGGGACACAACTGATTTTCTTTCAAGGAAATGCAAACCGCAACTTTCGGTAATTAGTTCCTGCATTTTCTTCCGCTACGCCTCAACTTTTGCTCGAAGGATCAATCGACTTCTTGGGTAGACTGAGACAACCGCCCAGATGAACAACTGAATTCACGCAAAAGACGTTATTAGCACGAAAGTTGACTTAGTAATACAATTTTGAAATTGATACTGAAACAAAGTGATTACTTTTGATTGTGTCCTTCTGCGTTTAGCGAAAATGAGTCAGCATTCTAAATTATTATTTAAAGAGAGTACTTGACGCATTTTTCGAACCCTGAAGCCAAAACGGACGCAGCCAGTGGTCCCAATGTTGACTCACAGGTGGCATCACACTCCATTCGGAGCACTTGCTGGCATTGATTCAGATCGAGTATTACGGCTGGATCGGCGATCGTTCCGATCGTCGGGCAACTTTTGTCAACCCAAATCAGAATATTTGCAGGTAAATATTTTGGAGCCCGCAAAATGGATTATTAAATTGGAAGCACAAATCTATAGTAGATAATGAAAATCGCACTGTACTGTACGTACCTTGAGGTCGTATGCTTAAAAAAGCTTATTCCCCAAAAAGTTTACAATTTACTCGCTTTTTAAAAATTGACTGAAAACTCGCTAAACAAAAACTCGACGATGTGCACTAGATGTTGCAATGCAAAACTTTACTGTTGGGATATTTGTATGAAATAATGAGTTGTTTGGCAAAATCTTTGACGCCAGTTAGCATGTGTTTCCCCTATACCATGGTTAGGTGCATCGTAGCCTTAAAATTAAGAAACTCCACCGTGGAGGAAAGACTTAGATATAAGGAGAAAGACTTAAATAACTTTAGCTTTCCTTTCAATTCACAAGAGTGATAACATCTCTCCTGAACAGGTTATGGATGTTTTCGCGCGAAAGAAAAATCGGCGGACAGATTTCGTGCTTTAAGCTTTTAGATATCCAAGTTTGAAGTTCGTTCCACTTGGCTTTCTCGAATTTTTTATAGTTCCAGAATAGTACGTTAAGCATTTTTCAGTTAAGTTAATTTCTTATCTAATACTAGTCTTTTAAGTAATACAGTAGTTTTATTAGTAAACACTTCAATTACTTAGGTATTCACTTTTGGAAGTAATATATATTTTTTGTATACAGGGTATTTCTACTCAAACAATAGTAAATATATATGTGTACCTAATAAACTGTTAAATAATAGTTGTATTAACATTATCATTATTCTGTATATGTCTAGACGATTTCTTCAGTTAAATTGTCTTACTAAAAAAAAATTCTACAACGCTTTCGGTTACCTCCCTTGGCCCAATAGTCGCGAATATTACTACTCCGACCTCAGAACTTGATTTGTTAACGATCACTAAGGCAGAAGCCATGGCTAATGGGCAGAACTCGTACGAAAATTTTTGCAGTTTTGTTTCTATAAAACTTGAGTAAAACTTGAATGGTACGGCAAAATTGTGTGGTATTACTTAAGTTCTACTGAGGTTAAACTTCGATAATTCTGCACTAATAATTTAAATGGGACTAAAACGTGACCGTAAGTTCTACTGTACTGCTACGCCGCTTGCTCGGCATATGTCCTATACCATAATTTCGCGAGTCTTGTGCAGCAAACAATCAAAGCTCCTCCAATGGGGACATCCATCATTGCCTCCAGCAGGATAGTTTTTCTTTAATATGCCCTCTACATATATGTTGCACTTGGGTTCTTCCCATTTGGAATGGACCTTCAGTCACACAGTCTCAAGGGGGGTCAAGGTAAAAAAAATGTCCTTTGCACGGTTCTGTCTACTTCAAAACAGATCTCGGATCTGATCCGGTTCTCCGGGAAAGGTCAAGCTAATATTCTCTTTCATCCTGGAGCTCAAAAATAATTAATAACCGAACGTATAACTTACCATTTAAAATGCAAACTTCATTCTAATGAATTAAATCTTGGTACAGCTGGAGCGAACTCCTTTTTTTTCCCCTGGTTTTGTTGAATTCATTTCTGAATTAATTCTTGAATTAATAACGATGTCTTGAGAAATTTAATTGGCGAAATAAAGTCCGCCGAAGTAGTCTACGTGATTTTATCCGTCACAGCTTAATGAATCGCATGTTTACGGTAATATGTTTTAACATGAAACAATTTACGTTCGCACAAAATATACTTAAATTCTAAAAGTTAATACTAAAAAACGTGGTTCGCAACATTTATTTAACACGGTGGCGCCGGTAGGAGCAAAATCCGCTTCGAACGCTGGGGAGCCAGTCCGCCCCTGGATGCGTCAAGCAATAATTACAGCCTGCGCAATACATTCTGGAAAAAAATAATTTAACAACAATTTATTGTATAACACTACGTACAAAGTACATTTTAGGAATTAGAAGGTACATGAATGGTGGGTGTTTTGGCAGTACGATGACTGTTCTGGAGTGCGCTGTTTGAAAATTTCTGGTGAGGGCAAGGGTTCAGACCATCTAGTGAGGGTATTAAGGACTAAGAGTGAGAATTAATAAGAAATGGAATATGTTAAGTCGCAGTGGTCGGTCGAAGGGAAAACCAGGTAGGAAAAGCAGGGTCGTAATCTGTAAGGTAAAGCAGGTGAAAAGAAAAGCAAGCAAGCGGGTTGAAGGTTAAATCCGGACTGGTCTTTATTGTCTAGGTGCACACGTAATATGTGGTACACCAACGCCATCTATTTCAGTTATTACAAAACATGACAAACTCCTTCTCCGGAACCTATTTTCCCCATGTAAATTTCGCGAAACAAAGAATTTCAATTGTAGACAAATTCCGGTTTCTTGTTACTCTTCCTTACACGCTGCGAGCGCCGGAGTTCCACGGGAGATTTAGCTGGGCTAATCTGAGGAACTGGAGCAGCAGATGTCTTCTGCGGGGAAGGAACGTTCGCAGAAACTGCTGGGACGTCCTCTTCGGACGCGTGTACAACTGTTGGTAGTGGTACGAACGTTGCCTTACTGGGCGAAGAAACCGGAAGAGCAGGAATTTCAACCGATCGAAACGGCCGGACAGGATCAGGTGTAATTGGATATTCATGAACGGTCACGTCTTCTTCTTCCGGTGACACGAACGTCTCCTTCATCTGATCTACGTGACGTTTCATGAGCATTTCACCGACCCGCACTTGATACAAATAAGTTCCTAGTCGACGTGTAACAACGGCAGATTGCCATTTAGGAAACCCCTTGCGGAAACCTCTGATAAGGACGGGATCACCTTCAGAAAAACTTTTCGCCGCTGCTTTTGACGAAACGTCGAAAGAGCGAACTTTCGCTCTTTCGACGAACAGGGCTTTTACCAGTCGTCGCAGGTGGGGTGGTGCGATAATTAAACAGAAATCGGGACAGTTTCGTGTGAATGGTTGCTGAATCACGGCTATTCTTCCCCAAGAAAGTTTTAACCGACTGTACTAATCTTTCGGCTAATCCTTTTGTTTCCGGATGGTATGGTGCTCCCATCATATGCATGATACCGTTTTGTCTCGTAAACTCAGACATTTGTTCCGACGTGAATTGAGGGCCGTTATCGGTAACCAGCATCTGGGGAAGGCCGAAACGGGAGAATACAGAACGGAAAATGTCGATCGTTAATTCCGTAGTAGTGGAATTTACAGCAAAAATTTCGGCCCACTTAGAGAAAGCATCCATAATGACAAGGAGCATCTTTCCGTTGACGGGACCCGCAAAATCCGCATGAATGCGATGCCATGGACCCTTTGGTATAGGCCATGCCGCGTCTCTCAGCTTGTTCGGGGATCGTGCCATTTGTTGACAATGGAAACAACTCCGACCAAGCTGACGATTTCCCTGTCCATCGGCCACCAAAATTTGCTTCGAGCAATGGATTTCATCCGTGAAATGCCGAGATGCCCCTCGTGAAGAAGACTCAAGACCTCTTTGCGTAGGCTGGAGGGTACCACAATACGCCGTCCCCATAACACGGCTCCCTTCTCCATAGACAATTCAAAACGACGGGTATAGTAAGGTTTCAGATTCTCTTGAATCTTGCGAAACTTCCAGACGTTTTTTACGTAATCAAGAACTTGATGAAGTACTGGATCGTGTTTCTGCTCTTGCAACAGTTTTTCAAACTCAAGGGGTAATCCCTCCATAATCATCATATTACAGCAGGTAGCAGCAGCATCAGATCCATCCACGGAAATTTGAGGTAATGGACAGCGAGAAAGCGCATCCGCGTTTAAATTATCTTCCGACCTACGAAACTCCATCTCATAGGAATACTCGGCTAGCTTTAAAGCCCATCTTTGCATACGAGCAGCTGCGATTGAAGAGATTCCTGATTTGGGACCCAAAATTGCAAGGAGGGGTTTATGGTCCGTTACAAGACTGAATTTTCGTCCATAAACGTAATTGTGAAATCTGGACACACCGAAGATAATCGCAAGTGCTTCCCGTTCAATCTGGGAATAATTCCTCTAGGCCTTTTGATAAGGTTTTGGAGGCATAAGCTATCGGCCTTTCGTCACCATTAGGAAAACGGTGTGTAAGGACCGCACCAACTCCTACCGAGGAAGCGTCACATTCCAAGCGGACGGGTAGCTTCGGGTCAAAGTGACAAAGGATTGGCCCTGAGCTCAATCTTTTCTTAAGCAATGACCATACCTTTTCTTGGGGTGGTCCCCATTCGAACGGAACCCCTTGCCGGGTCAACGCAGTCAACGCCTCAGCAATCGAAGATAAATTCTGAATGAATTTTCCATAATATTGGATTAGTCCGAGGTATGAACGCACATCATTGACATCCTTTGGTTTAGGAGCGTCTTTTACTGCCCGAATCTTGGACGGATCTGTCTTAAGACCCTTTGCTGAGACGATAATGCCGAGGAACGGAACTTCTGTCCGTCCAAACATACATTAAGAGTATCAAGGCGAACGTTGGCATTTTGGAGTCTCTTAAGAATAATATCCTGCCTTGCCTGATGTTCCGCTTTGGTGCTTCCCGAAATAAGGATATCGTCAATGTAACATTTGGCAAATGGTAAATCATGGAGCAGCTCGTCCATAAATTTCTGAAATTTCGTAGGGGCTGATGCAATCCCAAAGGGGAGTCGGCAATACTGGTATAGACCCCAAGTAGTATTTATGGTTGTTAAAGGCTGCGATTCGTCTCCTAAAGCGAGCTGTAAATATGCTTGAGATAGGTCCAGCTTTGTAAAGTATGCTCCTCCTTCCAGGGTAGCGAACAGATCGGCAGGTTTGGGGAGTGGGTACTGGTCAGTTAGTAATTCTGAATTGACCGATACTTTGTAATCCCCACAAATACGAATACTCCCATTTGGTTTGAGAACAACCACAATGGGGGCTGCCCAGTCACTGTGAGCGACTTTTTTAATGACCCCATCAGCTTCTAAACGTTGCAGTTCTTTCTTGACTGGCTCTCTCAGACATAAGGCAGTGACCTAGGCTTATTGAAAGGGGGAACTGCAGAGGATTTCAGGTCAAGGTGAACTACGGCAATGGGAGTAGCACGTATGTCAAGCGGTTCGAACAACGGCGCATACTTGGATTTTATGGTATCCGCCGATTTAAGAGAACTCGATGCAACAGATGCAGGTGATGCTACGGAATTTACTCGAACGGTGGAAAACAATCCAACTAATTCTTCCTCCAGATTAAATTGCTTTAAGATATTGCGGCCTAGTAAAGGTGTACGTGGTAAATCCACCAGTCCTATGTCCACTGGACGAACGTTACCGTGGAGGGTAAACGGAATGTCGTTGATCTTGCTCATAATTGGAACACCATGCCCAGTGCAAGTTTCCACCCGAACATCAGGGACGTCAGTGGAGGGCAACCCAACCTTACCCAATCAGATTTCGGTATTAATGAAACAGAGGAGCCCGTATCTCCATCTTAATTGGTTGACC
>JAHZNP010001854.1:0-13667 GCA_020615345.1 Triops cancriformis | reverse complement strand
GAAATAAATATAATATTAATAAAAGAACAATTATAATTGTATAAAAACCGCAGCCCCCTTCGACGTTTCGAAAAGCACCTTTCCTTTAACTGGAAGGAATTATTCTACGTGAAAATTTTTGGGTCACAATAAATAAAGAGGCCGTTTTAATTTTAAAAAAATGTATTTAAAATTTAATGCAATGAAAAATTCCCTCCATTTTGTAAACAAAGCCACGTGATTTCGCCTCCCAATAGCGTTACAGCCTTGTAAACGTAGCTTGGGTCTGCGACGGCAGCTAGCTTGAGCCGTCTCTAGTGAAAACCGTGACGGGCGACGGTAACAAGAGTGCGATGGATTCCGTTACCCGTGACGGTTTTCAGCCTGCGAACGTGTTGGGAAACTTTGTTGTTTGCCATGTTACGTTCATCCAAGCGCTGTTTGTATTTGCTGAGCAAGATTCGAAATTTGGCAATTACGCCCAAGTTCAGTAAGTTTTATTTAATCAACATCCGTTTGCTTACGTTTAGGCTGCGTTTTTTTAGCGATGTTTACGGTAAAACATTAACGTGTTGTACTGTAATATACGTAGATAACAAAGTTACATAACGAAATGAAAAAAGAATTCCACATTCGAGAAATTTTGAGGAATGACCGAATCGCTCAGATAGAGTCGTGTCGTGTTTGTTTCTACTAGTTGTTTTGTTACTAACTTGAGTACCAGTAAATCAATCTTTCTAGAGGTTTCCTTTGGAAATCTAGTTGTGCACTTTCTTGCACTGAGTGCAGCTAAGGTCTTCCGTCTAAAAATGAAATTTTCCGTCCCACTGAATTGTTGCCTCATGACTGCGTGAGGCTAAGAATTAATTTCTTAGTGTAACAATCAAAGTGCGCTCAAGTGTTGTCGAAGGAGAACGCCATAGTTGTAATATACTTGTAAGTTCGAAGAGTGACAATTACTGTAACTTCCTGCTTTTTGCATTAGAACTATGTTCACTTGAGTATGAATGCATACATCTTCGCATTTTTAAAAAAAATCGTCACAGCTATTTCTTCTTGATATGAAAAAGAGACAATAAAGTGATCCTTGAAGTGAATGCCAAGCCACTCCTGGGTTTCGTTTTTAGCTGGGCACGAATAACCGATTGCCAAGCACCTCAGTAGCTCTCTTACAATATGTTTTTTTTACCTTTTCCCCATTTACTTGCCTTGTAGATTCTGTTTTTAAACTACGCTTCGACAGTCAGACTTCACATTTCAAACTTGGAACTTCCTAGGGTATAGGTTGCGAGTGCATTACTTCAGCATTGGAAGTTAAGCAGACTTATTGTAACGTAAGCAAAAATAGAGCATACAATTGCACGTTAAGTTTGTTGTAGGGCTGAGAACGGCTCAGCTTGACAACCTTCCAAGTAGAGCTGAGCTGCAAGCCGGTGACCTAAAGCCAATCCGAGCCGTAAGCTGATGCGCTTAGGTCGAGCCGTAAAGCTGCCTTCAGATAGGCGGACTAAAGCTGCCTTCATTTAGGCGGACTAAGAGGGTTAAGCCTAGCCCACTCTTAGGCCACAACATAACTATCGGTCAACAGGTAGGAGGCTAGGCGGGGTCTGAGTAATTAACACACCGTGGGAAATTACGAAGGGAAGGATATAACATGTAAACAATCCCAGTCCACTTTCTCTGTCCATGCTTTCTATAGCAAACAGCAAAAAAAAAGGCCACTGTTCGCCAATTACCCGTTAGACCAGCCATAGTCAAACCCTCTTAGTCCGCCTATCTGAAGGCAGCTTAAGCAGAAAGACAACCACAGATTTTATTGGTTATATAGGGGAGGAGGAGAAAGTTTAGGGAAAAGAGGAGAAAGAATGAGATCATTCCCATAGTGCTTCCAATTTTTGTCCTTTCATTGTATTTTTCGTTATTTTTGTTACCCAATACAAGGTAGGAGAGGATTTATATTTACCGTAACCTTTCACCGTTTCACTCTTTTCTCTTCTTTTACCTTTCGTTCGATGGTTACAAAATCCTGGTTCTTATCGAGCCGAGCCAAAGCCGGTCCTTGTCAAGCCGAACCTAACCAAAGCCGGTCCCTGTCAAGCCGAGCCGATGTCGGCTCAGCTCAGCTCGGGTCGGCTTGAGCCGAGCCGTATTTCAGCTCTAGTTCGTTGACGTTTTACTTTCATTTAAGGGAAATTTCTGAGCTTCCCTTGCTTTTTCCATTCAGTGACACACATCGCTAACAAGTCATTATTAACTTCGTATGAAAATGTGTTTTAATCGCGAAACTGGAACTTGTTATATTTTTTTCCGAAGCGTTTCATACTTTGAAATGGGTGAGAGACGTTTCGTCCCACCATAAGGTTAGGGCAATATATTGATATTTGTTGTGTTTTTATACTGTATTTCAGACAGTAAATTACAGGTACACGACTTTATATTTGTGTTATATTGATTTGGTTGTGTTATATTGTGAATTGTATCTTTTTCCCCCTTATGCGCCCCGAATATACGCTTTAGCTATGTATTCCGTCTATTAACTGATTTTAACACAAATATAACACTGCCAATACGTGTGATTTACTATCTGAAATTTATTAGTGAAAAAACAAAAAAGTACAATACATTGCCCTTACGTTGCACTCGATGTAAATTTAGCTGGGACGAAATTACGGTGGAACGAAACGTCTAGTCCCCCTTTGAAATAGAAGTGTATCTCTTTGAAACAGTTAGATATGCGGTACTGTTCGGTTCTGTTGTATTTTATTTAGTTCTTTTTATCCTTTCCTTCTTTTCTTTTTTCTTTTACTATGTTCGTAGGAACTATAACTCGGTGGCACTCGTATGTCCCTATCTCATTGTCTCAAGTTTTCTACGTTTGAGTGGGCTTAAGCGTTGTTGTTGTGTTTTGTTTGAAGACCAACTTTCTGGACAAACCGACACGTTATCGTCTTCTGTCTTCTATAAGGACTTAAGTGTATTTCGTCAGCGTAAAATAAAATTTTAATATTCTCGTTTCCTTAAGAGGTCTTTAACATGGAAGTGTTTTTTGTGTATAAAGGAATTATAAAGCAATATTATGTAACGTATTTGTTAGGTAACAAGCATTCTGCTTTACAGCAATTGTACAATACAACACTGCACTTAGTTGAGGTTACTGTTATGTGTGGGGGGGAATAACAGTGAAATATGATTATTTTGTCTTGTTATTATGGGCACGACCATCATGAGTTGTGGTACTGGCGGCTGCGGTGGTTTGACAGACGAGCAATTGCGTAAGTTGTTGTCTCCGGAACAATATAGAATAGCGAGAGAACGCGGCACCGAGCGAGCTTTTACTGGAAAATACTACGATCACCATGAAAAGGGCACCTATATCTGCGTTTGCTGCAAAGCTGAGCTTTTCAGGTTGCCTGCCTTTATTACTCAGTCATGCATTGTATCGAAAATTATTTTTCCTTCATAAAAATTCAGTTCATCGACAAAGTACGACTCCGGATCGGGGTGGCCCTCCTTTTATGCTGCCATGCACAATGAAGCTAACGTAGGCCGAAAATTCGATACCTCCCATGGTATGGCACGAAAGGAAGTGGTTTGCAAGAAGGTTTGGCTTTAATCTAGATCTCACTTGCTCAAGTTACAGACGATTAAAGGTCTCTTTCTTGACCCCTGCTAGTGTGATGCTCACTTGGGACACGTTTTCGATGACGGCCCGGCACCAACCGGCGAGCGATTTTGTATAAACAGCGCCAGCTTGGACTTTATCCCTGCGAATAAAAAATCCTAGGCTCCCGTCTTATGTATATATATAGGTAGCCCCAAAGATGTTCATCCTGAGGTTGTATACATTGTCGTGGCTCTTAAACTTGGGAAATACAGTCCGTGTTCCTGTACCCCGACTTCGTTTACGCATTGGTTTTCCCAGCCCCGCCTTCTTATCCCGTTACTTGCCGGTGCGTGTATTCTCTGGCCGTGTCAGAATAACGGAGACTGGCGTCATTGTAGCAACAGGTGAGAGACCTCGGCAAGCTAAGCTAACGCGATCTTGGCACAAGTGTTCCGTTCCCATCTTGTGACATTTTTGCTTACGAGATTGTGCCTTTCGTGGCGCTGTTGAAGCACTTGCCTATCATTTGGCTTACACTCGCCTTTACAGAAGTGAGCGCAATTTTCTGACCGGCTCTTTTAGCGAAAAACAATCTATTCTTTGGAGATGTCTGAGGTGAATGGAACTGAAAATACTCTCCCTGTGGGGATTGTGAGCACTCTCCTGAACTCAAAACTGGTTTTCCTCGTTGCCCTGTGCATTCCTTTGGGTATTCTGGGTAAGTTTGCTTCGTCTTATGATGTTTTGTCATACTAGACTTGTAACGTGTTGTTTCTAACATATTGGTTTACTCAAATTTAGGATTTTTTGCCAGTCGACTTCTAAAGAAAGAAGCAGAACGTCAAAACAAGAAATCCAAGAAGGCGAGCAAAGGCGATAAAAAACGAAAATAAAAAGCCCGGAACTGTTGACTGTTACTGGATAATTTTGTTTGAGGGTTTTTATGGAAATAAAAAAAAGTGTATCGCTGAAAACCACGACTTGTGATTTCTATGTTTATTAGTTATTGTCACATTTACTCCGATTACATGCGTGTTTATAAGGGTATAGAGAAAGCTTGACGTGTCAAGCGCTTAGTCGTCCATTCTCGCTTTATCGGGCATGACGTCACGTAAGTGATAAACTTTCGGTTTCTGATAAATTTTGTTATCCAAGCTGCTGACGGTCAATAGACTATGGTGAACTAAGGGACTTATTTTACCAGGAAATTAAACGATGTCAAAAATGGATCGTGGTTGCTATGTATGTGCTGTTCTCTTTTTGTGTCTGCCAATACAGCTAGTTTTCACGCAAAGCGTCGTTTTGGATGGAGATTTTCGCTGTCAAAGCGAGTCGTGTTCGAAAATAACGTGCAAAACCACTGGGTGCAATAATGGCATCTGGATGAAAGATTCGACCAATCCCTGCAATTGCTGTCCGTTGTGCCTCACGTACCTCGGTTAGTATTCATTTCCTGAGCTCATCTGCTAATTTGTACCCAATTGGAGCCTACAGGTTTTACAACCCGGTGAGAGAAGTATTAGAAAACGAATTCCGTATTAATATGTTTGAAAAACCTCTCAGTTTCTTATATTTGCTAGTCGTCTTCACTACATTGAAAAAGGAAAGCCTCAAAAGAATTACATTGTCCCTGTTCATGAACTCACGTATAAAAAATTCATAAATCTGTTCAGTACGCAACTCAGAATTTGCAGTTAACAAGTAAGTTATGGAAAAATAGCTTTAATAGTCATCTAGACAAAGGTACGAAGAAATCACGGTAAACGAAGAATGGAAAGGTATTTTGCTCAAAACACGATTAGGGGAGGAAGAGTAGATAATATTTGTTCCAAATAAAATTGTCGTTTGCTATAATAACAACAACAACTGTAAAAACAAATTATCATTTACTGTATCTAACTTAACTGTTGTCTCTTTGCTGAAATTGTACTGTTATTTAAGATACGCTGTAGTTGATTGCTTACAATTATTAATATACATTATTATTAACTAAGTTGAAATACTGAGTACATTAATTTTATAAAGTCAGTTTTATTGGTTAAAGGCGAAATGTGTCGCTATGCGATGCATTATCGTCTTTCGCTTTCGTTACAGTTGCACTTGGTTACTTGTAATAATTTGCAGTCACTTAACCTATGCATTCAAAAATGTAGGTAACATATTGTTTTAAAAATAAGGGGTTTATTAGATCAAATCTACAATTTTCGTGTGTGCAATATATCGCAGAAGTGCATTTTGCATAAAATGATGATCATGCCCGGGCCTTTCTCCAAATCCTAAAATTTCATGCATGGTATTGGTATATTTCTGGTACGGAGCTTTTCGATTAAAATCTTCCTTTTCGATGTATATTTACGACATTCCATGATTAGATGTTCGACTCGTTCCTCGCGCGCTTGGCAATTTTTGCACTTCGCGTCTCCTCTGAGTTTAAACCTGTGGAGCCACGTCTCAATTTTCCCGCGTCCGCGTATTAACCTTAGTATAGCTATTTCCATTCTTCTTTTCTTAATATTTCTCCACTTCTATTGTTAAGGTGTTCAGATTTTCAAAATTATTCTTTTATGTTGCGTTGATATTTACACATGCTAGTAACTCCATTGTCGTTTTATGGTCCCTGTCATTAATTCGTATCGGTTAACTCACCGACAATCTTCCGGTCTTGGCTGCATCGTCCGTCACCTCGTTGTCCGCTTGGTTTAAAAGATCTAATTGTCTTTCCCTTGTCTTAAACGGGAACTTTCATCGAATCAGATTGGTTCCGGCTTATTTTCTTTGTGTGTCTAATAACTGCAACAATACTTTAATAACAATAATACTGCAAGATACATTTCTTTGCAATATTATCGCTGTGTAGAGTATGACGTTGCCATGCTATCTGCACTTTACAGAAAGCTATTTGCAATTTGTTGTGACGGATGTCTCCTTTTCGATAATGGAACTCATATAAACAAACCATATAGTTGGTTCTATTTGCAAATTAATTTTCAGTTTTAGACAAACACGACTGGTTCTCGGTGATTTTTTATTATTTTAAAATACCGAAACTGATGTAAGGAGCTCCGCCCACGCCGTTAAAAATGGAGGGAAAAAGCAACCCAGCTGAGTCAGTTGTCAAGAAAGCTGCTGTCATTCGTATTTTTTTATATTTTTTCTACGGCTCATTCGAATAGGATTATTGCTTATGCCCAAGAAAGAAAAACAATGTCATTTCAATACGTTTGCTGCTTGGATATATCCATTAATTAAGTTGCAATATACTTTTGTTAAATTATGTGTATTCAGAAAAAGGTGCGCCTTGTAGCAGAATGACCACGAGCATGGAATGTGGGCCAGGCTTGGGCTGCTACACTGCCACTGATGGTACCAGCGGACGTACGTGTCAACCGAGTAATATCCATTGAAAAGTGCGTGACGAAGTGAACGCTAGTAATACGTGATCACGTCTTTATAGTTCAGACAAATTGCACAGTTGAACAAACTGCTTACGACGAAGCGAAAGAAAACGGCACTGTGGGCCTCTTTATTCCTAGACCATCCTGTGATTCCTATGGAAAGTACGCTGCGAAAATTTGTCAACCAGCATCTACGTAATATTGCAATCGAAAGTTCGGTTTTTGACAGTTTGGTTTCATGGAACTTTTCTTGAATAGTTGCATGTGCCGTAATGAAGATGGAAAACTTATCTTCGGGGAAATCAGTCCTTCAGATCCATCTGCGCTTCGAATGAATTGCAGTTGAGTGTGGACATAAACAGCACTAAAACTGTAGTTTTCACAATCTGTTTTTCTTCTTCTCTTTTCGTAAGGGTGCTCTAGAGATCATGAGAAAGCCTTGCAGATAACGAGCGGCGTTCTCCCGGCGCGCTGCGCTCCCAGCGGAAATTATGATTTGTTGCAGTGCGTAAATTTGGCTTGCTTCTGTGTCAATTATGAAGGGGTTTTTGTCGAAGGGCCAAAGCCTATAACAGATATTCAAAGCTTGTCTTGTTGTAAGTTTTCTTCTTAAGCATGTTTTCATTGTTTGTCCTAGGTCACGAGCTTTTGTGACCGTTCTCCTTCTCTTTCTTTTTCATCATTCTGTCTTGCGTTTTTGCTATTGATTTACTTGACTTTTAGATGATCCAACAGTGCACGTGTCAAGCTATTATCGTCCCTGTGAAAAAGACGTGCAAGACAAACGCAGATTCTTTAACTATTATCACAAGCAAGGAATGCCCTATGTTGGATTAGAAATGCCACAGTGCACCCCGGATGGCAATTACTACCGCATCCAACGCAATGATATAGAGTTAAGTTTGCCTTTTTTTTCAAGCTGTAAGTTTCTCGTAGCCCTCACACTAAAGGTTTCCATACAAATAGGTTTTACTGCGCTAGCCCCGACGGGAAGCCGATCGAAAACTTTGCCGTCAATGTGACCTCTTCGTGGACAGAGACCATGAATTGCAGTAAGGAAAAAGAAAGAGTTGTAATAACTCATCTACCTTTGAAATTCTCCTGTCCCCACTTTTTATTCAGACTGTGCCATCAAACGCTATTTGCTGGAAAACGACCACGTCGTTAAACCGAGTTGCTGTCCTAATGGAAATTTCCGTCCATGGCAATGCAGCCTGGGCTATTGCTATTGCGTAGATGAATCCGGATTCCAGATCACCCAGTCCGGCTTCGCAGCCGAAGTAGCAGAAAACCAAGTGGAGGCCTTGTTTTGTTACAACACGACACTGGCGTGCAATGATGCGTCCGTTTAAAAATGGCATTATGCGGTGACGTGCGAAACGAATGCAACATTCCTGACCCGATTACTACTCTTTGTCCTGCATCTCTTTTCTTCATTTTTATTGTTTTTGGTGTAAGTCCCTGATTGCTATATCTCCTCGTGTTACCTTGTCTTTGTATAAAACCTTCAAGGTGAAACAAGAACAATGTGGTAATAAAAGCTAACGCATGTATAACGTGGACTTGCCCGTGTATCTTTTTGATCGGTGGGATCGATGATTCCGGTGACGTCACGTGACTTTCCCACGTTTCCAAGCGCCTTGGTGGAAGCTCGGGGCAGCGGGGAGAGCACTTGCTATTGGCGGCAGTAGGAGAAAAGGAGACCGACGAGCATAAAGCTACACTGTTTTGCTGCGCATTTTGGTAAAAAAAAATCGAGAACAGTTTCTCCGTCCACTTGGAACGTTTCACTGTTAAGTTCCAATTCCACCTTTAGTAAAATTGCAGTGCTAGTGTTTGGTTTCTTAAAACCTTTAAGGTAAAATTTTTGTCATGCAGTTCTGCGGTTACCAAAGCTATTGTTCCTTTGCCTGTCTGAGAATGGTAATATGCGGAATCTAACGATCGTCGTTCCGGAAGTGGTTTTTCTTGTTATCGGTGGGATATTGTTACGGTGCTGTAAGCCTTGGGAAAAGTGGCAGGCCATGTGCCAGTGGAGGATTTTGTCTCTTCATGCTGGCTTGAAATATCCGTCAATACTCTGCTGACTTGCGGTTTTAAATCCTAGCTCTAAGTTTTCGCAGCCAAGGGAGCCGGAGAGCTTTACATTGTTCACTGCAGTTTATCTCTCGTAATGGTTCTCGGAGCTGCTCTCTCAAGTTGAGTTCTCGCGATCTGATCCCCGTAATGTGTATATATAAGAGGAATGGTGCTTTGCTTCGAGAGGGCAGGTCTATACACAAGTTATTCAGAGCACCCATTTCCTTCCTTGATCTCCTATTTTTCTTTTTTCTTTTTTTTGTACCAGGGGTAATGAAGGAACCAGTAGTTATGCTCGGCAGCCAGTGGAAAGCAGACAGTCGGGAGATCATGAATTTTCTGCACAAGAGTACACGCGACCCTATTAGAGGGCAGCGTGGAACATTCTGTGTTGACAACAAAAGCCTCCGGGTGACGGATATTAATACACGGAGACACCTTTTCGGAAAGGGTTGAAATTTTCAAGCAGAAAAGAACACCATAATAAAATATTGTTATATATATACCGTGCCTTAGAAGTGCCCTCTATCGATTCATTGTTCAGCTTTGAAAATTTTCTCTCGAAGAGCATTGAAGCCTAAACATTAGCAAGCATACGCTGGGAGTGTGGGCGTCACGCTTGAGCGTGGGGTATCATAACCACAAGATTGATGGCACCCGTACCGAATGACTGCATGAGAGCTTTTTCTTATGGTGATCTAGACGGATCGTAAGTCTTCTGGGCTTTATCATTAGCTTTTCCTGTTGGCAAGTGACAAGGTTCGATTTGCACTTTCCGTTGGCCATAAAAAGTGTCTGTTTTTCCGTCTCATTTTCCCAACCAGTGAAAACAGAGCAGAAAAAGAAAGACTTTAATTTGAGTGTTCTCAAAGGAGTTACAAGGGCATACGTGCGTCGTCGCAGAAATAAGGAATGCTGGAGATGTAGAACGAGTTTCTTTGAGCTGGCTAATTTCGCTTTTTCCGTTCTCCCTCGTTTGCTTTACGAAAGAACGCTTTTAGATAGTTCATGAACCAATCAAGTCAAGAAGGTAAGTCGTTTTATTAGGAGACTCTTAACACTATTTTGCCCTGATTGTGCGACAACGATTGTGAAGTTTGTAATTAGGCAGAAGCAGTAACTCGCTTGCATAGGGAAGTAAGAGTACAGGAATTTTCCCCGTGACGGATTAAGCTTTGAGGCATATGCCAATAAAACGACCCAAGCAATCTGCTCTAGACTAACTTCACGAAACGCGTGAGAGTTGTCATCAAGCCATTCCTTCTCGAACATTGCGTAACTCCTTTCCGATAGGAAATGTCATTGTTGACCATTGCCGTGCGGTTAACACCGGGCCGTTTGCTGATGTCGAGTTTTCTGTGACGAGGACTGCATACACACGAGATTGTACTTTTCTATTCAAGACGTCTTTATAGCCTTTCCTCGTACTTTAATAGTACGTTGGCAGTGTTATTTGGAGCCAGGTTGGAGCGAGCACTCTTTTTCTTCTCGGTCGTTTTCAAGTCCGTTGACCTGGTCTGCCCTTGTTATTCTTGTGGATGACTGGAACGTAGGCGGGGTCTTAGGGGACTTAAAGACGTGCAAGAGTGTTTGTCGTCTGTGTATATGAAGAAAAGTAAGGTGGTGCTGGATAGGAAACGAACCGGCGTGGGTCCAGTCCAGGAACCAAGAAAGCTAAAATCAATAGTCTAAGAGGTGGAAGAAGAAGAAGAAGAAGAAGAAGGCTACAGACAAACGTTTCAAAGGGGCGCCTTAGTCCATATATCGAGAGAAAAAGGGTTTCAAAGCGCGTGTATTCATTCATCCCCTCTACCTCTAACCCCCTTCCCCACCCTCCTTTAATTGCAGATGTAACATTGTCCATAGTTCGATAGTTCTCATCTTTATCGATAACTGCTTGTTCTTTGTGTATCCTTTTCGGTGCTAGAATCCGAGTCGTGCAGATCCGTACAAGAATGGCTGAAGGAGCCACGCCCACTCCCTCGATTAACGTCCAAAGTTGCACCTCAGCATCGGGGTCCCGGATAGTCCGATCGCCCAGCCGGGAATCCATAGCAACTGAGCTGTCGTTATTTTCTCTGAGTAGCCTCACTTCGGCGTCCGAGTTTTTAAAAGCGCCCGGCATTCGTGTCAGTTTTCGTTCCGGAGATCAATCACCCATCCCACGAGGGCCCAGTCCCAACCCAGGTCACAGGAGCCGCTTATTGCGCGTACCAGGAGCTTGCTCCTCCTCCTCGCAACCCATTCAGGAAGCCTGGTTTGAAGATGAGAGTGAAGTGATTAAAA
Source organism: Triops cancriformis (assembly GCA_020615345.1). Classification (NCBI taxonomy): domain Eukaryota; kingdom Metazoa; phylum Arthropoda; class Branchiopoda; order Notostraca; family Triopsidae; genus Triops; species Triops cancriformis. The sequence goes on along the minus strand of JAHZNP010001854.1, from coordinate 2,324 downwards.
GCTGCGGTGCTTTATCGTCTGCCCTAGGACTGCAAAAAAGTTTCAGTACGTCGGATATTACAACGCTGGTTAGCAACCCAGTGGCCCTCCGACAGGCCGTCTCGGATTTGACGCTGGGCTGCATCCCGCTTGGTCTCAATAAGGCGTTGGACGTGGCCTCACGGTCGTGTTCGACTTGGGTTGCCGTGGGCGATGTTGCGACAACTTCGCAATTACCGTCGCCCCAGGGCCGTCCCTACGCCCTCGCGGAAGAAACTCCCTTGTTCACAGCCGCCGACCTCATCCGATCCGTCAACAAACGTGTCCGGCAGAATTACATTCGCAAACGCTTACTGACGACTTATCGAGCTCTGGAGCGGTTGTCGTTGTCCCAGTTTGACCTGGATAGCTTGGGAGCAGCTGCCGCAGCCAGTAATTACCAAAGTTCAGTCCGGTCCACACTGCAAGCAGCTAACTTGAGTCCCATCGAAACTAGTAAAAGTTCGCTCACGGAGAAGGACGTGGAGCGAGAACGAGGGAAGCCTTTGTCCAAGTATGACCGGAATATGATGATATTCAATTGGCTCCATACCTTAGACGACAATGACGAACCAGAAGTGATGCTACAATGACCTTAACCTCTGTTGGGGGGTGGTGGGGAGACAATAAATGATGAGGCATTTGGAATGGCATAGCACCAAGTTATCTTCCACAAAATTTCTTTTTCGCTTGAATAATGTTTTTTTTTGTCTCGTCGCTGTGTGCCCGACAGATGTATTGTATTGTACATAGTTACTGTACTGTTAATAATTATAAAGACCATTTTAAAATCAGTTTTGTCCGACCATTCCACATAATAATCGAAATATCTCCTATTTGCAGCCAGGTTCTATGGAACGTGTTTTCTTTCACGGAGTGAACTAGGGGGGCTTCAGTGTCTCTCCTGGACAAGAGCAGCTCTTGTCAACTTTTTTCTCTTAGATTTTTCACGCCCTTTCGGAAATGAAATAATCTACTCGCAGCTTCACCTGTTTTGAAGAATAGTAATAGTTTCCGAGCTAATTTTTCTTACTCGCCGAGTATCATCCTTATCTACTAATAAAATTTAGTATAATACACGAAGGTAATATCCTCGTTAGGTCAATAGGCACGGCCTACGACGGCATCCAAAAAAAATAAAAAAAATATCGTCATTGAGTACAGGAGGGGCAGGCCCGTAGCCACGGTGGGATTTAGGAGATATTAAATCTCTCCCCCCCCACCCCCGATTTTTTTCGTTTATAATAGTGAACATAGGAGAAAGCACAAATGTCCCAAAAAATTTTATACCAGAAACCCCTCGAAACTTTCATAACTCACTCCGAAACAAAATTCTGGCTAAGGCCCTGAGCTTTATGTGTACCCTTTTTTTCAGTTCACTAACATGTTGGAGAACTGGAGACACAATTCGCCAACAGTTTGTTTGCGCGAAAATAAAGGTTTTACTGTGCGAATTGTTACTTTCAATAACTAATAATTTCACTTTAGAACTAGTTTTGATAAAGACATACTTACAGGACTTCTTTCCATGGACGCGTAAATTGTCTCGGGGAATTCATAACCGATTGAAGCGATCTCACCGTATGCTATTTGAGAATGGAACTATGGTTTCTACTATGTACCGAATGGTCTCGGTGTCGTTTTTACAATACATTAAGCCAAAGCAGCAGTCAGCGGCTTTTCTTGCAGCATGCCTTCCATTGCTTTTGCTCCAGTAAATTTTTTTATTAAGTCAAGACGTTCTGCTCAATATAATTTATTTCGACACTAAGTAATAAACGTGTCAGAATAATTTATAAAAAGGAATTGAACATGCTTTTGAACGTTCTGACTTGTGCGACCCGCGAATAAGATTCATCATCCGCAAATAGAAAAAAGTGGTGACAAATATTTCGTAAGCGGACACCGAAACCGTGCGAAAGGGACTTCGGCTGTAGTTTAGTGCTATGTTTCACTCAGAGATTCGGAGCACCTCCTTTTTTTGGTTGCTCCGCTCCTGCTCCGCTCCGGCAATATTTGCCTGCTCCGCTCCAGATGCTCCGGCATATGATATAATTTATTAGTGAACAGAAATAAACAGCACGATCTTCTCAACGAACTTTCTTGCGAAAAATATTTTAGTCTCTATTTACTATATAAAGCAGGATTGTGTACAGTAAATCGTCTTTCATACAAACGCAATGATTGTCAAAAATTATTGTTAAGGCTACGGTATACACAAACGCCTTATGGAAGAATAACATAGGGAATTGGTTCAGGTGATATCTCAGAAATACGTCCATATTTATACGAACAATATTGACAGC
>JAHZNP010001853.1:0-13680 GCA_020615345.1 Triops cancriformis | reverse complement strand
AAAAATACAAAACGTCATTACCTACCATTTAAATATTTCTGTAAAATTCGAATTGACGTGCTAGCAAAGAGCAGGTGCTCACACACGTGCAAAAAACAAAATAAGGGAAGGTATTATATTTTGTCTTTATTGATGTTTATATTTTACACTATTTTAATAAATAACATCGGTGCGTAATTTAGGCTTTTATTTAAAAAAATCAATATAATGTAACATTCGTCATCTAATCTTACTATTGTCTCTTGCGGTTTTACTGAATTAACATAAAAATACGTGTTCAATACTTTATCTTGTAAGGTACTATAACGTGAGGAAACTTTATCAAGGAATACTGCTTGAGTAAAGTTAAACGTACTAATTATTCATGTTCAACTGAGGTTAGCTTGCGTTAAAAGTCGGACTGGAAACGACCGCAATGGAATCGCAAGTAAAAAGGTTTACCTCGTGTATAACGCAGTTATGAGCAGGTAACTTTTTCGTACGGGAAGGATCCATCGTTCGGGTTCCAACCTCCCAAAAAGCTTCCACCGTGTACACAGGCCTTTAACGAGGGTAAATCACTCCAAGAGGTTTGATTAAATCTTTGTATTTTGCTAAGTAGAATTATTTTCTGTCTGTCTAGCAGTGCGTAGAGAATGACAGTAGATTACGCATTTCTGCTGCCTTGTTGCTTGGTTACGAAATACATGTTTTAACGAAAGGATGGCGTGGGACACAGTTCACGTAAGTGCCACGGAGTTAGTTAGGTTATGGTAGTGCTCGCATGAATTTTTTATGCTATCTATTTTACACCCAAAGACCAAGACCGGTTTTTCCTGATCTGTACGGGCATCGTAGAAATTGCACGTCATAAAACACTTTTCACATTGCCTGAAGTGTCACATTCCTGAAGACATTTATGCCAAACATCAATTTTATATGGAATTTCTGATGCCATTCTTGTATCTTCCCTTTCCAGGTAGCAAACAATGTAATTATAGTCATTTTGGCTCGAATATGACGAGGCTGATTTTGCGAAAAAACATGCCAACACCTAAAGCTCTTCATTAATCTTTAATTACACAACACACACACAAAAATTTGACTCATTAGAAAAGCTCACGGAAAGATTTCGTTCAGAAAAAGCTCGTATTTGGATTTTTTATACAATAATTGTTTTATTGTTCATAATAATGCTACTGGCGTAACGCAATATATTGTGTTATACTTCGTTTTTGAAGAATAAAGTTTTTTATAAACTTTTTTACACTTCTTGGTATTAAAATTCATTACAAGCGAATTGTAAGTCAAGGATAGTCTGATGACTATCTACTTCTGTTAACAGTCGCCTATTCTTTAACAGACACTTTCGGGCTGTAGTGGATAGGATTCTAATTCACTGAAGTTGAGTACGAGTCTGGGTGTACTATTATGGGATGCAGAAATTAACACCTGTAATACAGTGCAACGAAAATCAACGTAATATCCAAAGTCTAATTATCAAAAGTTTTACCCGTAGTAGAGCTTATCCAATTAAGGTAACAGGATATCCTAGTAACTCTTACGGCAGAAGGTGGGAAATTATTGCAGAAAGTCACAGCTTCACCTACAAGTCCCAAAAGTTTTGCACTGTTTACGGTTGTGTCAAACCACGCGATAGGCGAACCTCCGTCCCTCGAATTCTGAAGAAAAATTTAAAGAAGTTAAGATAATTCAAACTGTGGTAACTTACGCAAGAGCTTTGAGTTGTCGAAGTGTAGAGACAGAATGTCCGGTGTGGAAATGAAACGACTGGACATCTGGGGCTAGTAGTGTTTAACACAGTGAAACGTGTACTTTGTAAAATCCTTTGGCCAGCTGAATTTAGGCCCCAACCTAAAATTGTTGCTAGCTGCAGTCTTGAACACATTGTGACAATTCTGTGTCCAAAGAAACTACCTGCCATGTTCACGAATCTTCCAGTGAACGGAACGCTCGCTTCCTTAATTGCCATGCAAATTGGAGATACAGAAGGAGTTATGTTAAAAGGCGTCCTAAGTCGTACTAACGCAACATCGTTGTTTCTAGAACCCACGCCAGCGAATGTATAATTCACGTGAATTGTGACGTCACCAGTTCGCGACTAAGTTAAAGATTTATTAATCAATCTAAAAGAGAATTCTGGTTAATTGTACAAAGAAAGATTGAGGAGCAAGTTACTTGACGCGTAGGGGAAGAAGAATCTGCGGAAATCAGACGCCCGGCACGAACTATAGCTGTTTTAGCGCCGTGAATGCAAGTAGCGGCAGTCAATACCCAGGAGGGATCGATCAAAGCGCCACCACATACAGCGCTCCGGTTTGCATTCGGTAGAATTATCATTTGCCAAGGAAATTTCTTAAAAGTCGTTGCTAGATTGCCTTCTGCGAGTCGAAGCTAGGAACAGGGTCGTTGTTGTTAATGTAAGAAAAATCTTCACACATAGCTCGTACTTCTAATTACCGTTGATCTTGTCGTACTTCCGCAGCTACAAGGAGTCCTTGCACTAGTTACCGTAGTACTAGTTATAGTTGGCGTCGTAGTCGTAGGAGTAGTTGTGCTGGTAGTGGTGATAGAGGCACTTGATCTTCCGAAAATGTTGAGAATGAAGTTTACAATAGCCTTGATTACTAAACCGGAAAAAGGTTAGCGAATTGTCGAAGTTTCTTAAAAAGAAATGTTGAAACTTACGAGAAGATCCGATCCGAAAGACGACTCCGGAGTCTAATTCACTTCCCTCGAAATCCTGTGCGAAAATGTCATATATTTTCAACCTGCCAGCTAGATCTCTGAAGCACAATAATTTTGTAAGCTCAAAACACCTGACTGACACAGTTAAGAATTCTCAGCCTTACTCATAATAGTTGAACGCATCGAAGTACTTCGCTTGCAGACGCAATTGACTTACTGTCAATTACCAAAAAATAGTCAAATAAACCAAACAGTCTTGTGTCACTAGACAAGTGTCAAATACTACACAGAAGTTAGACATAATACGTAGGAAGAAGAATACAACTACGTACATTTTTTATGTATTCGTATTTATGAAACATCTATTCAGTTAAATTGTCTGGGATTTTCTATTTTAACTTTCAATTCTGAGTTCGTAACAAATCATGTCGCCTCTTCCTCAAATTAATGTCAGTGGGAAACGAACCATTTTCTGTTCGATAAAGTTCAGAGCAATTCAGAAAGCTTTCATCATCGTCATCTTCCTCGAAAGGTTCTGCTGAGTTTTCTCGACTTTCTTGTTCTTCACGTCCCGTCATTCGCAAAACTAGCAAAGACTGAATGAAACACAAGCTTGAGCGCTTGTAAAATTATGATAAGTTGTAACTAGCTCTCTTTGAGCATTTATCTTACTTTCTAAGGATTTTTTCGGGAGTTTGTGAGTATTGTGCACATCAGTTTTCCGACCATGTCCTTCGTTATCAGAAAATGTCATTAAATGAACTATGGAAAATGGATTAGCGGAGAAATGTTGCAGAAATTTTGGTTGAAATATTGACCACGGAGGTCAATATAAATAGAACAAATCAAACTGCGGATCAAATGTTACTCTAGGACATGCAACAATGATTGCTAGATAATGTACAAGGTACTTGACTTTCACACGCCAAGTATTCTCATGTGAAGGTCGCCAAGCAGCGAGATAAGAACATTTATTGTTACCGAACTTATAATGTTTATTAGTCACTTAGAACTTCAATTATGCACGTAGAATATTAGATTCTTTGCTACTCAACTGATATTTAGGTACTACAGAACAGTACACCAAGCCGGCAAGAAGAAACAGTCGTCGTCAGTGTGTGGAAAACAATGCGTGAATGGTTCAGTGGAGCTTAGTGTTATAACGAAAAAGACTGCATTGTCGTAGTAAAGAAACACGAACCTGTCTGGTTACATCTGCTGCTGCAAACTCTGCAACTAACAAAGCCCAGGCAAACATGGACACCGCTAATACACGCTTCATCGCAGTATTAGTTTCCCCCTTACAATGACTTCAAATTTAAGGTCTATCTTATATATGAGGACAATGGAAATCTTTTGGGATGTGACTCATCGGTGAATGGGTGTGTTTTTGTAGCTCTTGAAGTAGTAAAACGTTTTCTACGCAAACCGCATAGCGTGGGCATTCTTCCCTCCATTAAGCACTTAACTCTAACAACAGTAAATAATATCTTCTAATTATATTAGTTCCACAACAAACAAGCTAAAGCAAGGTCGCACATAATCTCGGTTGTTCTTCTGCCAGCTTGAACACTTCCTGCAGGGCACCAATTCTGTTGTTCTTGTAACGTGCCAGTCATATTTATTACATTTCGAAGGAAGTAGTCTAATAGGTTAAGCAATTAAGGAAATTGACCATTTTGTATTCCTCATAGTAGGGCAATTAATTTATTTGTGTTTAAGGCATCTCTCTAGATTCTTTCGCTGGACTCTGATTTATTGCTGTAATTACAGTGCAACTCAGTGTTACTCGTCTTTCGACTGGCGCTTTTCCATTACGAACAGTTCTTCGTTAAAACTTCATTGTAAGTTATTTCTTAGTTTTATGAATAATTTTAACCTAGATTGCATTAACAACTTCGTTAAATATTGAAGAGAAAAAATTGAAAAACTTTTCTTTGAAAGATAAAGACTATCGCGTTAAACTTCACCGCGACCGTATAGTTTTGTTTCATTATAGGGCCCGGTAGGGCCCTAAAGGTTTTCTCCTTTATTTTCTTTTACCTAGCTTTTTCTCTTTTGTACGCAGACTCTAAAGAAGTTCAGATATAGATAAGAACAAAATTGCTGCCTTAGGACCTATACATTTGAAATTCTAGAGTAGAGACAGCCAAGCAGTTAATCACTCCATCTGACGTAAGCCCTTAGCGCAGACACGGACAAAATCAACGCAACTGCAATTCAGGTAAGTAAAACTTTTGAAGTCATCAGAACATTCCAAATCATTTGAAAAATATATAAAAATAAAACGAATAAATTTACATTTAAAAAATAAATAAAAGTGAACTGAGTAACGAGTCAAATTCGAAATACGAAAAACACAGCAAGTCAACTTAAGAGTTTATTAATTTCGCAAATGAGCGAAAAACTGAAGAAAAAACGAAAGAAAACACGTAAGAAAGAACAAAAGAAAATCCCAGCAAATATAAAAAAAGAATTATCGACACATGCATCTTAGACTTCCGCCTATTGTTGGTTCTAGACATTCCAAAGAGGTTAAGTTTTTATGTTCCATACATTTTAAAGTAAATTCGGTTTAAGTCACAGTTTTGGTCCAATTCTAATTCAACACAATTAAAATTACTGAAATTCAGTCAAATTAACCCAGTGGACTTCCGAACTCTAAAGTGGTTCACCATTGCGACACTGTTAGACCATCAGCATATTTTTCGAATGCAAGGTCGTACTTTTTGGTTAGCACCTTCCCCCAGTGAAGCAATCGCGAACCTTATGTAGCTTTTTATGCTGGGAAAAGTACTGATACCATATGCAACAATTCATAAGTAGACTTTTAAAATTCTATTTGACGTACGAATACTTTCCCAAAAAATATTTCCGCTCCAAACCTAATCTTATATCTGAAATCCAAACGCAAGGCTAACCAAAGAGTGAGTCCGACCGAAACCTAAGGATGATTTTAATCTAAATTACAGGCAGGGTTGTGTTCTCGAGACCTGCTCTTGGTCTTAAGACCGGTCTCGAGGCCATGTAGGTCTCGGTCTTGTCTCGATTTTTTCTTCTGATCTTGGTGTCGGTCTTGGTCTTAAAAAAATTACCCCAGTCTTGGTCTTGGTATAGATGCCTTGGTCTCGATTTTAAACGTTGAATGAAACGTTTATGTAAGCGGAACTCACTGTAGTTTCAAATTAATTTAGTTCCGTTTTGAAATGCCAAGTGGCCCTTTCTACCTTTCTAATCCTATTCGTTCTAATCGTTCATTTTGAACGGGGTTAGAGCTATGCTGTGAAAGCTACTTTCGCAGAATTCTGTGGACTTGGCTTCAAATCTGCCTCCTTTCACGCAAGATTGTTCCAGCAAAAGTTCCCGCTGTCATTGAATTCGGTTTTAAAGACTTGCACTATTGTGACATTTCACGGCAAAAATGGGTGGCGACGTGCAAGTTTTGTGCAACTCAGAAAGATTTTCGATATACTTATGGCACGACTTCAACTTTTGTAAGCTTTGTTCAGTTCATATAATTTAATTTTTTGCTGAAGGCTGAGTCTAAGCTACCAATTTTATTTAGGCTAAAAATCTGTAGTTTTTTTGTCAAAAATAAGTGCAAAACAGATTAGAATTTCGAGACCGGTCTTGGTCTCGATGGTTTTTTATCACTATTGTCTTGGTCTCGAAACTTGCGTTCTTGGTATTGTCTCGGTCTCTGGAAGTTTCTTCTGGTCTCGGTCTTGTCTTGGTCTCGATAAAGTCGGTCTTGATAACATCCCTGATTACAGGACAGAATACACCAAGAAAAAAGTAATTTTCATCACAATGTATTAGAAAAATGCGTCATTAGCCAAGAATTAAGTTAACCACCAATTTTCGCAACGAACACGAGCGAAAGAAATTCTCTTTAATCTGGGAAACTTTACTGGTGCACGACTCTGATGGTAGACCTGCTCGTTACCATGATTACTCCATCATCTTGCAAGTCTTTCAAGGCATCTTCGAACATCTCCCTTGTTACGAGCTGGTACCCAACATGAAAGAACGTTAAGTATTTTAAAAGGACCAATTAACACTAAAGAAATCTTACCAATGACGACCCTTCCTTAAATTCATTGAAAAGCTTCTGGAAGTTCAAAGTACGAGACTGTGTTTTGTTTTCAATCAGTTTCTTTAATGCCTGGCCAATTTCCAGGCGACGTTTGCGCGAAGCTGCGCTCAAACCCGTTGTCAGAATCGACACATCAATCTTGCCCGACAACGGATCCGTTGCTGATTGTTTCAACGCTTCTCGATGCAGCCTATCAACATACAACACAGTTGAGCTTTATATAAGTTTACTGCGCTGTAAATCACCTGTTTGCTTCTTCCACATCAGCGACCTCTACCACGTCTGAAAAACGCACCTTCGCGTGCGCTTCTGCCAAGCGAATTAACGACTCGAGCTGTCTCGGATACGCAGACACTTGCCCGCGTCCACTGCCCACGCGTCGCATGGCTACATAAGCCTCCACAAGACGTTCGGACGCCGCTTCACTGAGCTGAGGGTGAACATGCTCCTTGGCATACGCCACATAGTCACGGAAGAAATCCATATCCTAATCAATCGATTCCAGAAAATCCATTCCTTTGTCATTAAAACATAGTCACTGGGGCCTTACGATCTCTTGCTCCTCTTCATCTTCCTGGGACTTATAATACAGCGACACCAGATGCCGGGCTAACCGGCGATCGTAGACTTCGTCTTGGGGATCCAGCATCAAGAAAATCAGGTCAAATCGAGACAGCAAGGTATGAGGCAATTGGATATTCTCAATAATAGTTTTGTTTTTGTTCCACTGCGATTCCACCGGATTCGCGCCGGCCAAGACCGAGGTCCGCGCGTTCAACTGACAAATGATGCCCGCTTTGGCGATACTCAGAGTCTGCTGTTCCATAACCTGCAGTCAAACAGTTAATTCGCAATAAAACATCAGCAATTCAACAGCTCGTACAAGATAAGACAACTGGTAAGTTTGACTCAAAGTCAACTGAATCGAAAAGTGAACGGAACTTAAAATATCTACAGTGCATGTTTCAAACGGCTGGCACAGGGGTTTACTAATCGGACATTTAAGGCTACTGTATACTGCTTTCTTTGAAAAAGCAATTACAATGGAAAACATTGACAAGCATACTACCCGCTAAATGTTTTGTGATCTTTTTTGATAGTACGTTATATCCTAATATCTTAAGTGTTGTTTGGAAGCTTTCGACGTCGTTGTTATTGGTCAGCGGCTCGACAGAATTTTGGATTTTTTTTTATAAGAAGGAACTCTTTGGTGCTTATTTAGTTTGATATTCTTAAAGAGAAATACTAGTAATAAAAATCTGACCTATCGTTTTTTAATCACGATATATTCAGGTTTCTAACTCCTGCATGCACTAAAGCAAATCAATCGGAAACTTATGGACAGCGTTTTCCACGAAAAGCTCAGTAAAAAGTCACGTGATATTATGAATTAAGTCTTACTGATAACAAATATGCGAAAAATGTAGCGGTGTATATTTCGTTGTGGCTCGCTACTGTAAATTCCTACGAGGGTTGATATATTTATGGCCGTTGAACTGGCTCATTTTTATTCGCTTACGTACCTCGTGAAGAATGCTGCGCGTCGAATCGTTCATTTTGTCAAACTCGTCAATACAACAAACGCCATTATCGGCTAAAACCAGTGCACCACTAAGGAAAAACGAAAACATAATTTGGGAATTTGGGCAAGTATATGTTTTTACGTTTGCAGAACCAATTGGCGAGTTTCAGGATCCTTGGTAATGTATGCAGTAAGACCAACAGCGGACGACCCTTTGCCGGAGGTATACTGGGACCGGGGCATCAAGTTGTACACGTACTGTAGCAATTGGGATTTACTGGTACCGGGGTCACCGCACAGCAGAATGTTAACTTCGGCCCGGAAAGCCCCGCGACCCGTATGCAGGAAGTCTTTCTTGGTTCCTCCAAACAGTTGTAACAGAATACCCTTTTTAATATCCATGTTTTCGTAAATGGAAGGGGCCACCGAATGGGCCAGTCGTTCATAAACATCTTCTTTCTGTGATAGTTCCTTCAGTAAGGCGACACGCTCGGGAGTAAAGTGAGCTGCTTTCCTGGAAAAAAAAAACACACATAAAAAAGGCTTTAAATCACGACCATTGCAGAAGCTACTGCAAAGTACGCACCCTTCACTCTCTTCTCGGAGACGGTGCGAGTCAACTTTCCGGAAATGCACCACATCAATGTGTGTTTTGTACACCGAGCGCACATTATGCATGCGTGGATTCACGCGTAAAGGTAGCGCCCGGTAAATGCCGGTCACCGTCACTCGGTCACCAGCTTGCACCGCATCTACCAAGTCATTGTGCGCATAGAGGTTCACATTGTAAGGCGTTTGGCCCGCGGGCATGTCCCCTAATTCGCGCGAAACAAAAAATGCGTTAATTTCTTAACTCTTTATTCAATAATGGTTTTTACCTGGTGCTTCCTGTAGTTTAATCAGTTGCTTATCGGTGAACTGCGACCGATTGTGCATGAGAGAGAACGAATGGTTGGTGTTACAATGCGTGCACAACGTCGGCTCGCTAATACGACCACGGTCGATTTCCACAGTGACGGTAAACGAACATACGTTACAGCGGAAGAAAGCTTCGCGCATTTCGGGAATGATGTTAGAAGTTCGGATTACCATGCCACTGATACTTATCAGCTGATCAATATCTAGGAAATATAAAAGTAAAATAAATACGTAAGCGAAAAGAAGTTTCTTAAGAGGTTTAAGAGAAACGGAAAACAAAGGGAAAACATTAGAAGTCGACAGCACTCCCTTTTCAGGAAAAATAAATAAAAAAAATAAAAATAAAAAATTTAAAATATTAAATGAGAAACAGAAATAGTGAGAATAAATCAAAAGCTAAAGAATAAACAAAAAACGCTAAAAACGCAAAATAGCGCAGTAAAATTCCGAACTGATAACTAGAGACATTAAGAACTAAAGCAAAAAATGCGTTTTTTTAAATGCACAAGTTCAATGTTACCCTCAGGGTTCAACGTTCGCATATTCTTAGTTTTATCCACATTAAAGGGCCGAACTTGAATTTGGTGACTGAGAATTGCGTCAGGATACTTGTCAAAAAACATCTCATTGACGGCCATATCTAAGGTAGGAATCACTTCTTGGGGGTAGCATATAAGTTGCCGGTACAATTCGCCATCGAAGGCTCGTAGATGAGCGCAGTTGACGTTAAGGAAGGGAATTTCTAGCGCGAAAATTTCTTCGAGCCTCTGAAGGTACAGCGGGCGAGTTGTGTCCACGCTTTCCATCTGCTCGTCTTCTTCGGTGCGAGCGTCGATGTACTCAAGGATGAATTTCTTGAACTTTTGCTTGCATTCGTTCACCACCACGTCCGTACCCCAAATTACTAACTGGGGACCGGCAGGTTCGGGCACGGCACCAACTTCCATGGCATTTTCGGGCACCGGCTCCAAGTTGACTTGACGCATGAAACGCTCGGACCGAATATCTGGCCGCTGTCGGATGGGTGTCCCACGGGTTCCCGAACGCGGAGTACGCAAAGACGAGAGGGAGCTGGGCGTACCATAGTTCAAGGGAGAACTCAAGTCCACTTCGTTAATGACTAGGAGGGCAAATACATTCAAGCAATGTTAGACATGTGGCCGTGCTTTCTTTAAGTAATTGTCTCCGAACAGAAAGTCTTACTTATTCCAGGGCCCGGGCTCTGGGGTTCCCGTCTAGGAGTCGATGAAACAGATGGTGGGAGTGGCTCCAGATCAGACATTTCTGATGTTGCTCCGGAGATTCTTCGACTTCGGGAACCGGTCACGCTCCCGTGTGCTGGAGAAGCACCGCCCCTGCTGGGCGTATTTCTGGACGAGCGTCGACTGGGTGTTCCAGCATTGGAACCTGCAACTGATGCTTTGCTGGGTGTGTTGTTAGTGGTACTAGACAAACGGCTGCTGCTCCGTTTGCTGCGAGCTGGAGACGACATGGCGGATAACTACCTGTTGAAAGTGTTAGATTAGTATAATTTAACTTGAAACGCGAGGCTTCTAAAATTCTTTCTGTACACGTCTTAAGCAGTCGTTGAGTAAAAGGCGCAAACATACGAACCACACTTACTTAGGCACTAAAATATATCAAGACTTTCCAACACCGACACAGCCAACAACAAAACGCAGAACAGCGCACGAGAGCAACACAAGGGGGACCCCAAAAAGAGCGGGAAAGGCAGCCATTAGACTTAAGGCGGGACTTAAGCAGGCGCTTTAGGGGAAAAAAAAGCTGGTTTGCCGACAGGGTAATGACGTCACACAGTTCCGAAAATATGCTACAACTGAAAGTATTAATATAAAATATATACTGGATATACGAAAGTTTGGGAATAAAATAATTGGATGAACACTACAAACAGGCAAGCTAAGCCCTGAGATACCAACTCCGCGAGAGCGAACTTTGTTCGTTCGGCAGCGCATGGCGTCACAGGATCTCGTTGGTCTCTCGTATTTTATATGAATTGGTACTCATTTATATTTATATGATTTGCTTACTCCTAAGTTAGGATGCACATAAGAAACTATATTTCTACTATATTTGCTGCAGTTCTCGTGCAATTGTTGGCCATGACTAGCTCGTTGTGGTTGCATTCAATGATGTCACGTCCGTTACCTCATCAACTCGCGCCTTCGTGTGGAAGCAGCTAACGCCATCGCGTGGATGACGTCACTTGGAGCAGACTTAATGCGCTACTTTTAAAAGATCTAAACACAAACACATTCTAGTAAATTCCCTGCACTGCCAAAGGAAGTGATAAAATCTTTCGTTCGTTTAAGGACGTTAATTAGGATCAAATGGTGCAATTTAACAATGATTGAAAGAGAAAAGGCTTAGGTAGCCAGTTATCCAAAACCTCTATAAGCGAAGGTAGAAAAAGTGTAAGAAAATGAAGAAAATTACAAGCTAGGAGATCCATAAAACCCATGTGATAAAGAAATAAAATCTCTCAGTGTAATAATAAATAATGGCATGCATGTTTTACATTTTCTGCTAACAACTCCTGGGACAAAAGACCCAAATACCACTGTAAGTTTGTTTTCCTTTCCAGCGCCATGCCTTCGGCGGAGGCCGCTGATTGGCAGTGCTCCGAATGACGTTACACGCTCGGCGAGTTCAAATTCAAAGTTCCCCCATGAGGTAACCTTGTTTCTAATAGCGATTTTCACTGGCTACTCTGGAAGTGTCAATCTACTCTGGCAAAGAGTGCTCCGAATCTGCGGATCCGCCCCGACATCTCGGATTCGTTACTCCCAGTGGAGGGCGCTTACAATTATCACAGTAACGGCAGCCATACTTATGTATGCTTTTTTCCCGCGCAACTTACGATTTGTAGAAGATTTTACTCAAATAAATGGCGCTTTTTCAGAACTTTATCGTGACTTTCTTAAACTGTTAACAAAATTATTAAACTGGGCCTCTATGTTGAATAGATTAAGGGCAATATTAATAAGAGATCTTTCAAACCTAAAATTACACTTCAACGCAGAATTTTTTCTTTTCAATTTCAAAGCTTTCCCATCAGTTGTCACCTTTATTACGAGTGCTACTAATATCTTTAAAGAAAAGACGATCACACTATAGGTCACTGTAGTTGGTTGATGTGTTTTTAATAGCCTTTTCCACTGGCTACTCTGAGAGTAGTTGAGAGTAGCACTCTACTCTGTCAAAGGGTACTCCGCATCTTCGGATCCGCCTCGAGATCTCGGATTCGTTACTCCCAGTGGAGGGCGCTTATGATTATCAGAGTAAACGGCAACCATACTTATGTATGTTTTTTCCCGCGCAACTTACGAGTTTTAGGATAGTTTACTCAAATAAATGGCGGTTTTTCAGAAGTTTATCGGGACTTACTTAAATTGTTAACAAAATTATTAAACTGAGCCTCTATGTTGAACAGATATAATACATACTTCACAATGAATAATTGCGCACATTTTGTATAAAATTTGAATTCTGGGTTTTTAACTCTTCGCATGTTTTTCTGGAAAGCACACATAATTTCTTGGTAATTTTCTTCGTCACTGTCACTGCTGGAACTGGAAGATGACTCGTCAAGCAAAGCAAGTAATAATCTCTCTCTGTTTGGATCCATATTTCGCGCGCAATAAAACCTACTCTGGAAGTCCTACTCCGTCTTTGAAGTCAGTGTAGTGAAGAGTACTCCTTTTCACTCTAAACGGAGTGAGAGTCCCAGTGGAGGGCGCCAACCGGAGTGACTCCGCCTCCGGTTGGCCCAGTGGAATGTGCCACAGCTACTCGGAGTCAAAAAGGGTACTCCAGAGTACTCTAGAGTAGCCAGTGGAAAAGGCTATAAGAACCCAAGGTTAGTAGAAACAAGGTTGCGCCATTCCCGCCCCTTTGCGTAAGTTTTCAAGGTTATACGTCACGTGGATGCAGCCAATCAGCTCCAAGTGCAGGCTGGCATTGCCTGAGCAGGGAAGTCTGGTAAACAAACGTTGGAAACGCGATGTGGGTTTACTGAAGTGGTAGTTATTACGCTGAATTCCAAAGTAAGAGCAGCAAAAGAGCATTATTGTTAATTAAGTAGTATTAAGAAATAATACTCAGTTTTGTTTACTTTGTAAGTTTGTTTATTTTCCTTTTTTTCCCTTCCTTGACTTGTTGTAGGTCGTCCATGTGTTTTTGTAACTTCATGTAAGTTATTGCACCCCTCCATTAGACAACGATTTCCAGGCATCTTGAATGCTATATTTTGTAACACAAATTTTAATGCAGTTGTATATTTTGACGAATTAATACACTTGGTAAACTATCAATTCATGTCTTGTTTTCTCCGTGTGCCAACAGTGAAATTTCTCACACCGAGTTCAAAATGTTCGCTGTTAGTTAGAAAAAACCTTCGCTGTTGGTTGGGAAAAAATGTTCGCTGCTGGCTAGA
>JAHZNP010001852.1:0-13684 GCA_020615345.1 Triops cancriformis | reverse complement strand
GGGGGGGGAGGGGGGGTCCAGTCCCCCTGACCCCTGCCCCCTGGATACGCCACTGGTCGCACCATATCAGAAAGTCTCAGCGTTCCCATAACTAGTAGTCTAGTTACTCTACAGGGTGTCGGTACCCAAGCAGCACAGGTTTACTAAGTGTTTTTGAGTGTGTTAGAGACGTCTTTAAAGCATCCAACCGTCAATATGACGTTTTGTCAACGTACACGTGTGCTACTTGGACAATTACCAGACGCGAATACATTTTCACGTCTGTCGGGTTCCACCCCAAGCAGTGGCGTATCCAGGATTTCATTTGGGGGGGAGGGGGGGTGTAATAAGCAAATTTTTTGGACACTTGGTCATTCCCGTATCTTTCCCCCTTCTTAAATACGAACACGGTACAGAGTGCAATTATTACCGTGCTTATGTGATAACGATTTTCTGATTGGTAATTGAAACAAATATCAGATCGCTTGCCATGCACATCGATTATAAACAGTTTCAGTGTTCATATCGATACAAGGCGCATTTTCGCGCAGTCATGGCTTTTGCGTTAGACTCAGTAAAGTGGAAGAGTCCATTTTCGTCCGTCGCGGTCTTCTATTAGATCGACCATTACGTCAGTCTTAGCGTTCGTGTGGTCTAACTCAGTGTAATCAAAGGTGAAATTTGAGGTAATCAAATCCGGGCTATTTTTCTTCATAAAACCTGAACATCACTAAGTTAATGCAATTTACTTTTCTTTCTTTACTTTACTCGACTTTGATTTAACGGTAGGGATGACTTCCACTACCCCACAAGCCATGGAATGTGGAGAGCTCATGCTTGGTTCTGACCAAGTATCTTCCGAAAAGAAAAAAACATTCCGAAACAAAATGAACCCGTGGGTGAGTCAGTTGTTGTCAGTTAATGTTCTACAAAACTTCTTGATATCACTTAGATTTAACCCTTCATTGGCAGGGAGAAAAAAAGTTTGAAAATCTTTTACAGGTTTGTCGTCTAGTGGCAAATTTCGCTCACGTTCGCCCGCGTTGGTTATACGCGGTTGTCGTTTTAGCGCTGTTGCTTCTGCCTTTTTCGGCCGGTTTCGGAATTGGTTTTTCTGTGGCGAAATCTCCAGAGAATCAAGATACACTCACCAGCGAATCCACTCCTACCAGCTCTGACGTACAACCGACAGGACAAACATTTACCTCCACTGCCCCCTTCGATAGTATGCCTGAAACAACTGATTCAAGCGGACGAACAACTCCAACAGAATCGTCGCTCCCTTTGGAAAACGCCAGCAATACAACGGCCGTAACCTCTAAAGTTAACAACAGTACTTCACCATTACTCAATAACCTTACGGAAACTCGCGAGGAGGAACGTACGGCAGAAGCGAAAGAATGGCTAACCAAACCGAAACCTACGAGGAATGATCGGAAGGTTATTCAACCTACGCAAGGTCTCAGCCAACGCTTTACCAAGTTTCGAAATAGGTTGGAAGAACACATGGATAACATGAGATTATAACACTGAACGAAGCAATGGATCTAAAAGTGTGTCAATAATGTCAATAACGTGTGTCAGTAAGTCCGCAACGTGAATCTTCCGGTGCAATCTATCTCTGTAACCTTAATTTACATAAAAATATGTCCCTTTCTTTACTTCTTGCGATTGGTATGAATGTAATCAGCGCTTATGTTTCAATAAAATAACGTCGCAAATCCTACCAGGCCCTATTCTTTTTTATGTATTATCGAAAGCACGAAATTTTATTCGATTTGTATGTTTTGTCATTCCTGTTGGCAAGTTGCGCTTGTGAGAGTTTCTGTCATTTGAAAGGGAACTTGCTTAACCAGTTATGTAACCTAGCAATGGCAGTAGGAAGTAGAAATAATTCTCTTGCGTTATTGTATTTGCCACCCTAAAATCAAGGCTAACCCTTGTTCCAGGAATGCAATGAAGGTTGACAGTCTATGAACAGCTACTGATCACACGAAACACTTTACTGAGAAGCATTTATAGATTAGATTATAGTTAGGCTGCAGACATGTAATCGTGCATCACTGCAGATATCTCAAGTTTTCAAAGCTTCTGAGGGTTACCATTACATAGTAGTGCCAACAGGTGTTAATAAACCACAGAAAACCCAGATACCTTTTGAAATTTCCTGGAAAGGATGATGTTTCCTTCTAGGATTTTTCTAAGATCAAGCAAACATAAACAAAACCATAGCGTTGACTGGATACTTTGTCCGTGACAGGACCAGGTTCTTAAAACTCAGGAGATGCGTGGTTTGGCCAGAACACAGTGGAACGTTAGCGTGGAACTGCCAGAAGGCGCCACAGGTTTCGTTGAAGCCCACGGGGTCGTACACAAAGGGAACTTTGTGAAGCGGTGTAGGAATGCCCGGCGACGTAGTTTCCGGCAACGAACCATTTAAGGATAATTCTCCGTGAGGACTTAATTCAAAGCCACTATAGTATTCACTAAAAATGCCAGGTGTGGTTAATCGGACTCGCAAAGTCTTGTTGACACTAAAGGACGTTAGGAAGGATATAAACTCCCAGTCTACGAGTCGGATGACGTCAGAGTAACTCTGAAAGTCAATTAAGTTAGGGTAGACCGTCCAACCCGATCTGTGGACCATTTTTATAACAGCCGTTCCATTAAGTAGTGGCGATTTGCTAAGAAAAGTCGTGAACTGGTCCAAGCAATTCACTTTGAAAGAAGGACCGTAAAATCCCCATGGCCATACCAATTGGTCAGACCAGCCTAGTGTGAATACAAAAACGTGTTAGAATGAAAACCCGCGAAGTGAGCTTAACACATTTGAACACATAGCTTTCATTTATTTATTTTGTATGGAAGAAAATGAACCCTTGACAGTTTTAGTGCAACTCGTTATTCTGAATGCCGAAAACCTAATTACAATAGCAAGTTGATTTAAAGGATTGCCAAATATGGGAATGTCATTATTTTCGCTTAGAAAAAAAACTAAACCTATCTTTCTTTATTCTTATTTTTACAGTTATTTCAATTTGTTTTCTCCTTAGTGGACGAAATTCGGGCATGAATATGGAAATAAATTCTACCGAAATTTCTAAATTTGAACTCGTTTGATTTAGTCGTTTATATGATACAGTCCCGAAACGGAAATATTCTATAGAACCTGGTAGTTCGCCATAAAAGAAAAAACGTGATTCCAACAATGGGTGGTTTACCAACAACATTGTAGTCTGAGCAGAGTTTTGGAGCAATGTCGCAATCCAACCCTGCCAACTTAGGAAATCCGCGACAGGCCAGGCAGTTTCCTTTGTGCCGGACAGCACAATACTGGTTGCAAGCTTTGGCCTTCATCGTGGGCGTGGCTTCCAGTTTCTCCCACAATTGCTTGCCGGGTGAGACGGAAGTTTTAACGAGCGCAGTGGTCGTCCAGTCACAAGCATTTGATGCAAAAAAACGGCAAGTAAAAGTACCCAAATCGGTACTATTTCGGACCAAAGTGACATCGAACGCTTGACAGGAAGGAAAGAGGGCGCAATTTCTGCGGCATTGCTGCATAACGGTCGCCGTGCTCCCTGTTACCAAATCTTACTCACAGTGCTGTAGCAGAGAACACAACAGATTACCCCAAATCCTATAAGTCGCAATAATTGGTGAACTCAGAGTCAATGTCGTGTAAGAAGTATGAGTCACAAAGTAGAAATTCCCCGAATTTCCCAACACAAAGCTCAGTATCAGCAGCAGAATAAATAACAGCCAAATCTGCAACCTACTGAGACGGATAAAAATGCCCGAGAAATCCATTGCTTTCCCGTCAGATTACCAAGTTCTAAGCAATTTTTCAACAGTTTTCCAGGTCTGGCTTGCTCAGCCCTTGCTCGTTAACTGTTGAGGTATGCAGAAATTCCTAGAGTTTCTGTGAAGGACAAATTTTTGGTCCATTGTTTCAACTGCACCTGGAATATGTACATTGTGCTTTTCTGGTCGTTTTCCGATCCATTATATGGAAAAAACCCTCACGTGGAGGAATATAAAGGGTTACAAAAGGTCGGACTTGTTACTCCTATAAACACAAGACTTGAAGATCAATATCATAAGTGCCAACAAGCCAATAATTCTAAAAAAACTTCTACGTTGTTTTGTATGCTTTTCATGTTCAGTAGGACTTGAACTGGATGGCCAGATCTAGTCTGGATCGTTGGTGTGCCACAAGTGAAGAATACTGGCTTCTTTTCTAGAAATATGGTGACATTGAACAAGTGTATGCTGCGTATAATTGCCGGAAGGTAGTTATGACTGCTGATTACGTTTGCATGCTGCTGATAGTAAACAGGGAGCAAAAAAGGCCATGTGTCCAACAAAGTACAGTATTTTCTTCGTGAGATCGTTTACCCTTCCCTGTGGGGCTGAATATGTTTTAAAGGATTTCTTTACGTAATCAAGCATAGCAGAACTTTTGTTCAGTACAGCAAATTATTGAAAAGGCCGCAATTCTCTGATCATTTGACTCTTGTTCTAGAACACATTCAAAATTATGGTTACCTATTCCGGGCGTACACTTCAATGGCGAGCTCCATTCACGTTCCCGTCGTTTCTTCTCTTTGTTGCTTTCTTGGCTACACGAAAACTACGGTATAAAAGTGTCTACAAAGAATTGTTGATGAGCTTGATTCTCTTATGTATTGAATGCCAACTGTGAGGGGTGCTAAGTAGTAATCTCGTAAAGTATTAATCCAATAAAGTAATCTAGAACCAATTCTAATCTCCTTCAGAACAAATGCATGTACAAAACTAAAGCAACACGTGATGAATTCTGCCGATCATTGACAGTGCACAGTAAACGTAAATAAAAGAACGATACAAATATAAAAAAACTATACGTTTTGCGAATGACACTTCTGTCAAGGGACTTGAGCAACAACGAACAAATTGTCAACCTTCTTTGCAGGGCTTGGGCGCATTTAATTCGTTCAATTTAACTTAAATTCAATTAATTTCCATCGAATTTGTCCTCTGCTAATTTTTTTTTGCATTGACCTGACTACAGAAACGGCCAAATTACAGCAAAAGCGTTACGTGTCTACCGTAAGCTAGGCGGCCAGACGCGGGAAGCAGAATGGAAAACTGCTCGTAACCGGTATAGAGCGCAAACCAGGAAAAAACGTGACAAATATTGGACAGAACAGACTACTAACGCAGACAACCGGATCATCTGGAACATGGACCGATCTTTACGCAACGACAGCAATAAATTTAAGCTGGAGCAACTCAAGAACGACGTCGGTATGCCCTTTGAAGACTCAGTATCTAGACTCAACTTCATAGCCAAAAATTTAATTAGGGGAGTTGCTGTCGCGGATGCACCGAACACTACTGGTATTCGCTCCCGAGCTAAGCCCTACTGCACAAGACCGAGCCGATGCAAATATTCATCCGAATTTACGATGCAAGAAATCACCCACATTTTAGACAGCCGCCCAAAGAACAAAGCTGCCAGATTCGACGAAATTCAAGCTATAGTACTGAAGGAAACCTGGAAGACCATTGGTCCAACAGTTGTCAAAATATACAACGTCTCCCTCTGCTTAAGTCATTACCCCTCCACATGGAAATTGGCGAAAGTGCTCCCATTACCGAAACCAGGTAAGAAAGATTACGGCTCCATTAAAAGGTTCCGGCCAATCGCGCTGCTACCCATTCTCGGCAAAATCCTCGAAAAAGCTGTGGCCATTAGACTGCAGTCTTACCTGGAAGAGGCTAACATGATCTCAGAGGAGCAATGGGGTTTTAGACCGGGAAGAAGCACTACCGATGCCCTCACAAAGCTCAGTAACTCTATACTGGACACCTTCGACAGCGGCAATGTACATACGGCCCTTTTGCTGGATATAAAAGGTGCGTTTGACAACGTCGTCCACCAGAAGCTGGAAACTGAACTGTGGAAATTACAAGTACCACCCAAGATCATTGAATGGATATTCAACGATCTTGGGTGGTAGCCCGAATGGTAGCCCGAAGGTATTGAATTAACTCAAACCGACAAAGACAGAAAAAGATTTGATTTGAATTGACTTAAATTTTGAAATGTCAAAAATGACTTGCATTTCAGGAAATCTTTTTGAATTGGATTGAATTGACTTGCAGTTTAATTGAATTTGCCCAGGTCTGCTACGTTGAATGCATTGTATTCAGTAGAATTCGGCACATCGTAAGGAGATAGCATACTCCGAGTCCAAATAGGCACACATATCTCGAAAAAACGGTCGTAGTTGGAAGTCAGTAAAAGTGTTCAGCACGACTCTAGCAAGATCCAAGGCCCAGGCTTATTTTGTGAGGCAAAAGCGCAGTTTTTACAAGAGCTCGCGATGTTTCTTTTTTTATCTAAAATCGGTGTGCATATTTAAGAAAATAGCGGCACCAGCCATTTTCGATCCATAATGCCCTCTCCAAAACTGTGCATCGCGCCCTTTGTGGTGGAATCGCACAAATCTGGTTTTCGGAGGTAGACGCGCAAATGTGTGCATCACCTAAAAGACGTACATGAATACAAGCGATTTTCCGTATGACAAACCCTACTTTGTTCCAAGCTTTTCCCTCCCATTGTTTGATTTTGGCCCGGAACTTGTATGACTGTAACACCCGACTCTGACTTTCGTCCAGCAACTCGATCTTTAATTTGTAGATGCAGCCACAACCAACGCGACCTGCATACCTGTCGCGTCCAGGAATATTAAAGAGAACGAACGTAAACAAGAGATTTTGTCTTTACCAGTCTTCCACCGTCATTGAAAGCACCCCAAAGTCGACCGCTTCAGGATGAACGCCTTCTTCAAGCAAATCGATAATTTGCTCTTTGGCGCACCTACACCAGGAGGAGACAAAACAGAAATTACCATCCCTGCTTACGATTTCCGCAGGAAGTGGATCGCTTCCAACAGCAGGACTTTCAATGATCCAACCTCCTCTCTGGCCCGAAAGAATGTTCCATCCACTTAGGTTATCTAATTCAATCGAAATTAATAGACGCCCTAACTTGTCACAGCTACTTACCTTGGCCGCTTCCATTGTGAATCAGTGATCGCCCAAAAGGGTTTGGCTGGCCATCCATGATGAAAGATTTTGTTCAGTGCTGAGAGACAAATTATATTCTTTCTAGTTATGAGACCAGTGATAAATAAATAAATATGTTCATAAAACTAAGGAAACGAACGACAGTGCTAAAAATACGTAAATATAAAAGTACGCGAAACACAACTAAGAGGTAGCCAAAATACCACACTTACCTCGATAGTGTTATAGAAAAGGAATTCGGATTCGCCGAATCTACATACTGCTGCTCTCTTATCCCAACCTATTCATACGAGTCAGATTCCTAGACCGTAATCTCTGCTTGGAAATGCAATCTCTTATCGAAAATTGAATAGACGAGATTGATGACGTCCTAACTAATGACGCATTGCCCAATCTTAAGCAACCTTGACGAATCAAACGTCGACATATTCGCGCCCTTTCAGCATTCTCTTGGTTATATTGAACATTTCAAGAAACACAGCCTCAGCCATGGTGAGCTAGAAACATCAGGAAATACGTCATTAGGGCAAAGTGGGTGACACCCAGTATGCCAAGAGGGCTGGATTGGACAATCGTTTATTTCAAGAGCAACCGCGAGTGCTACTATTGTTGATCGAGAATGACACCCCTCTGAAGGCGCAGCGTCAACTTCTGTAAGTTTTGGTGTTAACTTGAACTCATAAACTCTGTATAAAAGTCCTTCTCAACCGAATATGAGCAGCTCAATCCGGTCTGGTGCTTCGTCTTCTTACCAGGTCTTATTCCTAGGGCTACCACGAAAACGGAGGTGTTAAAAAGTCTACAAAACTGTTGATGAACCTATTCCCCTATATACTAACATATTCACTATTTTTGTTAAAATTCATATCGTTGTATGCGTTGAACAAATTCTACAGATGTAAAGGTGGCATTTGAACACACATTTTTCACACGTAGCAGAGTTTACATGACGTGGGAGGCAATGTGCTAGTCGTGAGTTAACAAAGCCATGTATTACCTGAGAGACACGAAATATGTCACCCAAATCCAACTAATATGCGAAAGCCTACATTGGTCATAAAAAAGCCAAGAGCTATGGCCCAAATAATTCGGAAGGTCATGTTGTGCGAGGATAATCCCATTTGCGTTTGGTGTCATTCCTTAGAAACGGAAAACATGTCTGACCTCGACCTAATATCATTCAGACCTTCAGCCAATCATTAGCGAGCTTGCATGCGGGCCTGCATTTGCGGAAGGACCATTCCACCTGAGTAACCCAAAACTCAAGAGATGTGTACGTTGGTCACAGACAGAAACGTTCCTTTCGAATTGCCAAAAGGCCGAGCAGTTGGAACCGGCGGCCGGGAACACGAAAGGGGCCTGGTACAGCGGAATAGGGAAACCTGTGGGATCTTGCGAAGAATTCAAGGATAATGCACCGTCAGCAGTTAATTCCAGTCCACCTAATGTGTGCTGAGAACTGTTCGACGTCGACGTAATCTTTTCACGGATGTATAACTCCTTTTGCTTGGAAAGAGACACCAAGTAGGAGATGGTCGGCCAGTCAATCTTTTTAGCTGTGTCGTTAAAACACAGGGGAGTTGAACAATTATAGGAAACCCAGCCGCTGGAGTCCATTATTCCGAAAATACGATTCAACGAGCCAGGTATATTATCGTTTTGGAAGATGCGGGTGTACTGAAAGTAGCAACTGAGGTAAAGGGAAGGTCCGTAGAAACCCCAAGGCCAGGCAAATGCCGTACCCCAACCTAGATCAGCTTGAGCAGTTCTACTGGGATGAATGAAAGTGGGTTGACACTCACCAGTAACATTATAGTCGGAACAAAGTCTGGGTCCAGTTTCGCAATCCAGGCCGGTGAAACCTGGCATTCCGCGACAGGCGGTGCAGTTGCCTTCGAACTGGACTGCGCAGTACTCACTACAAGCCTTGGGTTGGCTGGTTGTAGCGTCTACTTTGTCCCATAAACAATTAAATGCGCCGTGAATAGGCGGACTTAGAAGAGCTACGTGTGTCCAATTGCAACTGTTGAGTTGGAAGAAGCTACAGTTGAAGACGAGAGGTTTTAAACCTTTTTCCAGTGCTAAGACCCGAAAGGCCTGGCAATAAAGATTTAGCGCGCAATTTCTTCGACATTGCTGCGTTACCGTACTCGTGTCACCTTGGTGTTCATCTAGTTAGCTACAGTACATTTCATAGATTAATTAACCTTCCATTTACCAAGGATCTGGGATTGAGAAACGAGGCTAGAGTTTAACGTCTTGTCGGTGTACGAGCTACTGGTCGCGAAGTAATACTGGCCGGTACTTTCCGTTGCGCGTGTCAACATGGATATAAGCACGTATAAAATCAGGAATTGGTAAGACATATTGCCAGCGGGCTTTTGCTTCAAACTCATTCCAAGCTATGGTCTGGCTGTATTTCTGCGAGAAATTTTGAATTTCTGGAGGTGACCAACGCTGTGGTGGCGCCCAAAGAAGACTGCCAAAGAAATCCCAGAACCTTTAGCACAAAATGCAGTTAGTCGAGGATCCCGATGCCTAGCGTAAAGTACGTAGATTAGGTAAGTACAATACTACTTACGACGAAAGTAGTGATAACACTGCAAAGTACCGGCCACCGGGAAATTCCTTTCCTGGCTTTTCAAGTGGCTGTGTTTAACCTTTCTCGTTTAGTGTGCGAGAAGATGTTGTCCTATATAGCACCTGAGTATGTATGTCCTATAGTGCACCGGAACTTTGGGTCGTCACCTGGCATATAAAACTGCATAATATATTTCTCAATGACGCTCGCGGACGGCCATTCTTTTCGCATTAGCACACTCGGTGATGTCCAATCGATATGGGTCCAAACTCATGGACAAAGCACACGTGGAGCATTGTATTGTGGAAGCTTTTCTTGTTGGAGCTATACGTGAAGCAAAATGCGATAAAAGAATCTTACCAAAAAAGAATTCTCACGACTAGATGTAAAATAAACTCCCAAAGGCACGAACAGTAGCATGATGGGTGGAAAGGAATATTTTAATAACCTTAAACCAGTCTTTTTTTATACACGTGTCGAACAAACCTACTCCATAGCAAACCAAAGTTTTTTTGAAAAATGGAGTCTTTATTAATCGTCTACGACCGGAGATGTTAAGTTCAATACAGTCCCGTGAGAAACCAACAGCCAAATTGGACATTAGGATTAACCGATATCAGGACTAACTTTAAGTTCTCCCACTTTGAATGTTAGCACAAAGAAAAGATCTGCAGTATCTCGTAAAATTGATGGGGTTGGGTCGAATTTTTCTCGGGATCAAATGTGATCCAATCAGTTTTCCTAGAAGATTAAATTTTCCTGCTGAAGTTATACAAACATCTCTATCATAGTCGAAAACATCGCTCGACTTGTAGTGAAATAGAGATAGCTTGATGCTTACATTGGGTTTTACTCAATATTATTTTATCATTTATTCAGTCATGAGATCTTTGATCGGATCTACGATACTTTTTCATCTGGATCTATTTATTTATTTTCAAAATAAACCTGCGTGTTTTTCTGTTTCTCTCCCCCTATTTTCTTACCAAAAGTTCATGCAGGTTATGGAGTGCATTCCCCAAACTTCTCACTGTTGATTCGATTTTTATAGTTGAAAAGGAATTCTAGGTTTAGGACCACGCCAGTGCAAGCTATTTTATTAAGAGGATATACATCGCAGGGAGTTCCATTGACTTACAAGTGCGCTTTAACGTTTTTCTGCATTCGTTGGTATTGTTCATTGAAGTGTCGCAGAACGAAAATTAACACAAGAGAAAGAATGCAAAAAATAGCCCCTATACCAATCTATACGTTGGAATAACGTTACTGCGCCAGGCACCTTTCAACATTCGGCCACTGTTTGGCTGTGCTCTTTCCAGTTGCTTGTTACCCATGAGTGTCAAAGGTTACTTTGTCTACTTCTCACTTACTTATCTTAGCGTACGACACTATGAGACGGATCGTTCTCTTCTCTCTGGTAACGCAGTACTTGGTTACGTGTGCAAATTACTACTTCGTGACGCACAGCGCTTACACGAATGCTAGTTTAAACACCACTGTCATCTGCTGGCTTCGTATTGATGGTAACTAGGCCCATACTAATGTACAAAGTTATAACATGATTACGGTAGGGATTAGAGCGACGGTGACACAGCAATGCCGCAGAAATTGCGCTTTTACTCCTCAGTGCAAAGCCTTCAATATCCAAATGCTGCAAGGAAACGCTTCGCTCGGAAGCTTTAACTGCAGTCTCTTCGACGTAAATGTCTGCGACTGGCAGAAAGCTGCGCTTCGCAAAGTTTCTGTGACTGAAAGTCGACTATGGGAGAAGCTGGATGCGAGTCAGATGAAACCGACGCCTTGTGTCGAATACTGTGCCGTGACGTTTCTGGGAAATTGTACCCAGTGCAACCGAACCGGCATAGGATGGACCGGTTGGAATTGCGAAATACCTCCACGAACCTGTTCCGATATCCCAGGAGCTTTAACAAGTAGGTATTTAACAAATCGACCCATCTCTCGTGACTAAGTTTCTTATAATTATTAGCTACTTTGTACAAAGTTTGGCCCTGGGGCGCTAAGGGAAACTTTGTGCAAGTATCCTGCAGCAATGGCCGCACGATAATGCTTCGCACCATTTTCGACGGCCAAAACTCCAGTCTCTTTTTCATAGGACTTGCGGCATCCTTACCATCCTCTAACCAAAAAATCTTAAATTCAAAAACGAAAATGATCCTTTGGCCGGCAACTTCCGCCGTGCAATCTTACGCCAAGGAAAAGAAATTGTCAATCGACATCGACATGGACGGAGTGTTCAAGACGTACACTTTTACCGACTTCGAAATCGGCCCGAAAGGTCAACTGACGATGACAAATAATGAGAATACGACGGCGTTTCCACCTTCGCTCCAAAACGCGCCTTTCGTGTATAACGACCCATTACTTCCTGACTGCGGACCCTTTTGGCTGTACGATCCCTTGGCGCCTAACATTTCCGTGTGTGACAACCAACGCACCAAGTTGTTTGTCTTTGGCCATTTCTTGTGGGATGGGGTACGAGCTACCAATTATACGAATGTCACCTTTTCCTTTTACTAACCTTAGGAAGCTTCAATTAAGCTCCTTACCGGCCAATTAAGATTGCACGTTATTTTTCTTACAGCTCTACATCATAAAACTTCATAACTATATTCCATACCCTTGTCCCACTGTTAACGTTAGCTTCTTGGCTTATTAATGCCAAAAGTAGTTTAGATCCCAGCACTTTGTCAACCTAAGTGTTAGAAAAATTGACTTTCGCTCCATTGCCACTGCTAAACCAACGAACGTGTTTAATGAGCCTTACACCTTTAACTAGCACCCGTTTCTGCGAGTAGACATCGCTTGACTAGGCCTGCATGTCATGTCGGGCGTGTCACGGAATGTCATGTCAGATCGTGTGAAAATCTTGGTCTGCCCTCTTGGGGGTCGATTTTTCTTGTATGTTCCTTACCGAGGTTCCCCTTTTAAAATACGAGCCCATCGAATGAGTTTGGCCCTTTCTCTCAGGGGATTGGCCCGAAGCTTCGAAAAGCTGTCACAAGAGTTCAATAGCTTTAGCCTTAGCTTGACAAAGACGCAACGTAAAAAATTACAACTCACATCAACGAAAACAGAAGTGGAGTAGAACATAACACGAAATTTTGCTTGGGTATTTTTAAAAGGTGATACACACAATTCAGTGTAATGCTTCGTAGTAAAAACATGAATAGTGCAATACACTTGTAGCCCACAGAAAGTTTCAAGCTTAAACACGCGAGGGCGTCTCGCTCATATGATTAGGCGATCAGTATTGAGAGACCGCCTTGTCCAACAACGCCGTTCCAGAAAAGGGAACCGTAATTCAGAATATGCGTACGTTGAGAACAAACGGAAACGTTGTCAAATTGCCAAAAGGCTGAGCAATTGGTACTTCGAGGCACGAAGGGAGCTTTCTGCAGGGGAATAGGAAAGCCAGTGGGAAGGTCATCTACCGAGGAATTTAAAGACAACTCCCCTACAGAGGTCACCTCTAAGCCACTAAATACGTGTTTGACAGCGACTTTGGGGATAGTGATCGCTTCAAATACGATGAGTTCTTTGTGCGGAGCAATAGCAACCAAGTGAGAAATCGTGAGCCAATCGGTTTGCGCAACCGTGGCGTCCAAACACGATGCACTATTACAAGTTTGGACTATCCATCCAGCGGGACTGATCGTTCCCACCACGTGAGTACCAGTTGCGTAACAGTCGTTGACCAAGATACGTGTGTAATGCTGGTAACAAGAGACGTAGAACGAACGACCGTAAAAGCCCCACGGCCAAATTAACGCCGAGGCCCAGCCTAACAAGGAATGAAAACGTATGACAACTGTCGTGACTACCAGGAATATGGTACTCGCCGGTGAACTGGTAGTCCGAGCACAGTCGAGGAGCAATGTCGCAGTCAACGCCAGTCAGGCCGGTAAATCCCCGGCAGGCCTTACAATTCCCTTTGTACGCGACAGCACAGTACTGGACGCAAGCTTTCGGTTTCGTCCTGGGCTGCAGATCCAATTTCTCCCACAGTCGGTTGAGCGGCGTAAGGGGAGT
>JAHZNP010001851.1:0-13685 GCA_020615345.1 Triops cancriformis | reverse complement strand
AATTAAAGACCATTTTTCTACGAAGTTACGCAAAAAGGAATTGACAGAATTGGCTGACCCTGGCAGAAACCCCGAAACATGAAACATACGCTACATGCGAGGAAAGAGCAAGACGACTGGCGGCGGATATCTGGCAAACCCAACCACGCACCCTAAGCGAAGCTAAATCCGATATCGAGAAAGCAATTATTAGAACGTGGACAAGTAGATGGGACTCAATCGACAGTCCCCTCAAAGATCTACAAGCCGTACCTTCACTGAGTGGTATTATACGATGGAAACTCCCCAGAAGTATAATTGCTACAATTATTCAAGTGAGGACCACACATTTCCCGTCGAAGACCTTCCTCAAACGGATTGGAAAATGCGACTCTGACATTTGTCCCTGCCAAGATCGTGCAAGACAAGACCTCACCCATCTTCTCTTCAACTGCCGAAGGCTAAATAAAGAAAGAGCAGTACTTCTTCGAAAGCTACGATCCTTGAAGCTGCACTTAAACGCAACAACCATGTCAACAAACCCGGAAATTTTTGCATCCCTTTCCTTGTTTATTAAATCAGCAGTTACATTAAACTCTGCACAGTGCTAAAGTGTAACTAACCTCTTGATACTCCACCCAAT
Organism: Triops cancriformis; assembly: GCA_020615345.1. NCBI lineage: Eukaryota > Metazoa > Arthropoda > Branchiopoda > Notostraca > Triopsidae > Triops > Triops cancriformis. Next base: position 13,063 of record JAHZNP010001851.1, on the reverse strand, counting down.
GCGACTCTTCACCTAATACCCCCTGTCCCTTGTTATTCCCTTATAACCTCTCCCCCTCCCTTCCCCCCCCCCCTCCCGTACATGTCTTTATTTTAACCCGGTGACGTACTAAACTGTAGCAATGCAAATGCTACCGTCAATAGGCACCAGCCTACGTCGGGAATACAGAAAAAAAACTGCAACGAAAATTAACATTACCTAGGCCTAATTTAACCTAATTTAAACAATGTAACCTTCCCATGGTCTATAAATGCAGACTTGTGTTGAATAGGTTAAAATAGGTTAGGATTAGGTAGGTATCTTTCTTTTCACATTCCAATAAGGTTAGATTATCTTGGGGGGAGAAGTACTTCAGGGTGTAACATACATGTCTAAATGAACATTTTAACAGGAATAAATTGTTAAAAGGAAGGGAAATCGATAAATGAGCATTCTTAATTTTTTCCCCTCATTTTAGCATCGTTTGATTAAACAGCATTAAAAGTCTAATTTGTAAGAAACTGGTGCCCCGTACAACGAACGCCAAAAAATGTCTACTATAACGAACCCTCTCTCGTACAAGGGGCACCCTACAAATTTGTAGTCGCTAAGAACAGAAAATCTCTAAATGTGAACAAGAAACCATTCCATAAAGAGCACCATGAGCTTAAATTGCTGTCAACAATAGGAACACCTTTAGCTAGTAGTGAGTTATTTATGGTAAACCAGGAGCAGTGCCAAATGCTTTTTTGTTAACAATACAATCAATTTGTAATGAAATACAGAGAGCGCCTTTCGTTTGCTCGATGAATAAGAAACGTAATGGGATCCAGAATATCGGGAAATAATTCACGAGAAACGCTATAAAGTTAAAATATATTTGCTTTGGAGCACACTGAGTAAATTTGTTCGAAACATTTTCATTCTATTTGCTTGCACCATTATTTCGAGATTTCAATTGGCTTTGGTAATGAATATTTTTTTTTAAATTGAGAGATGGGGAAAACAATTATATTAATGAACTGTAGGTGACTACCATTTGAGTGAGCCAAATTAACTTGGTTTTCTATCTGATTTAGGAATGTGACAGTGAGAGGGATGATTTTGGGGCTGATCACAAGAGTTTGTGGGCTGAAGTGCAGATGATGTTTACTCAAAATTCTTAGAACCTTAGCCCTATCTCTATTCTAAAGTCTAAATCTCTATTAAAAGTCTCTATTATTATTAGTCTCTATTAAAATAAATGAGGAAGATTTTCTTTTATTTCGTCTTGACATTCACATGGATCATCATCGATGGATCATCATGGATTCAAATTTGTAAGTTTTATCGATTTTAACCCTAACTCAAATGAGTAGTATTGACGCCAATTGGGGACACGAGTTGATAAGCCTGACTCCAATGTTGAGTTCAGTGATCTCAACGGCTGCGAGATGATTCGCATCACTAGTGATTCGTATCACTAATGATTCGTATCACTAACGATTCGTATCAGGCCACCTTTTACTAAACTTTTCCTATCGTAGCACTTGCCATTCGTATCAGGAAAAATTCGTATCACGTCAGAATACTACCATTTATTTTGCTAGCCTAAATTAACCTAACCTAACTTACCTAACCTAGCCGATGCAAGTATTCTGACCTAATACGAATTTTCCTTGATACGAATGGCAAGTGCTACGAATAGGAAAAGTTTAGTGAAAGGTGGCCTGATACGAAACGTTAGTGCTACGAATCATCCAGTCCCCAACTCAACACCGGTGTTGAGTTGGTAGTGGAAACAAGGCCTAAATAGCTTGAATTTCTTTACACACAGGCTTAGGTAAACGGACAGGTTCGTTGTGCCTAGCACTATTGTAGTCTATGAATAATTCTCCCTCTCAACTCCCTCTTCACTGAAAGGAAAATTTAATTTAGAAAAAAGTACAAAAAACCGTCGCATTTTGTCCTTACCAGCTAACAAGGATTTCATTGTTAATTTGCTGCTCCTGCCACCGAGGTTTGTGAGACTGTGGGAGATTATCGATTTCATTTCCGGGGGCGCAGCACCTGTGGTTTAGCACGTAGCAAAACTTGTAGCGTATTTGTCCAGGGGAGTGTGAAAAAATCGAGTTTTACACACGTTTTTGTGTGTGGTGTAAATCGAGTAACAGGGGGAATGAGAATGGAATCTAAAAAAAGGAGCCGTAACACGAAACGAGGTAGGAATATCACCGCACGTAGGTATACAATGCTATTTGCTCTTTCCGTGCCGAGAAACTTGCACACCTGTGGGGCCAAATGATCTCGGGGCTGGTTGGCGCATAGACGCTCCACATTTTAAGAGGGACGCTTTTAGTGGGGCTGTGATTAAGTTCACCACACGTGATTACCTGCGTCATCCCATCGCGCGTGTGAACTTCTGCAATATGTCGAGTAAACCACGAATAAAAATGAAAATACTTAGAAACGCAAATCCGAAGAAAACGGTAGAGGCATTGGTCGAAATTTGGGCTCCTTCGGAACGTGATTATTCCCCGCCATTTACCAACACTAATGGACTGCACTTAAAAATATTTAAGCTGCTCGCGTGGGACGCCAATTAGCAACAGCGGGTTTAGTTTCCTGCTGTAATTGCGGTTTCGAACATCGTAACCGAGTTCCATACCACGTTTCTCAGGGCTCTGACGCTTGGAAAGAAAGTCCTTTTTTTGCAATGCGTGATTAATTGAAGTAATGATGCGTCCTTGGGAGTGGTGTGGAGAGAAACGAAAAGATGTAATTAAAATCAGATGCAGGTGAAAACGTGTAAGCAGTTTTAAAAACACACAATGAGCTGCCAACCTGGATTTAATTACCAACCTAGTTTTCGCCGGAATTGAACATTCTCTCCGTGCAATGATATCGCTAATAGCGTAGCATTGATGGCGTTGTCGTAGCACGCAGTTATTGCAAAGAATGCAAATTGACGTATGCAACCAAAGTTCTTATTGTCGTTTAGCTTAGTGTTCCAAAAGTTGGTTTGAACGAATGGTAACACTCATCTCTTTTCCATTTCTGCCTTAGTTTATGAACCAAACTTTCATTGGGAATTTCGACCATGGTGCTAAATTAACAGGACGATCAAACGAGCGACTGAATGCTTCGAAAGTACGAAGAGTAAGAGAAAATATTGAGTTTAAATAAGAAGCTTCTCGTTCATTACATTCCCGGTGGGACGAAAGTAACATGGGGGTTACGCTTTGTTTCCCGTAAGGAAACTATCCGAACGAATACTTAGACTACCTTTATGAGAATTTGCAGACATGAAATGAATCAACTTTGGAACAAATCTAGCATAATTTCCTTTAAAATATTGTCGAATTTTCTTAACTTCACAGGCTCGGGACCGACCAGCCAGTATGAAGTTACACGGACTATGAAGTTACCCGAGGTGCCTTGTTGCCAAAGCTAGAAATACTGATGGAATAAAAACGATATTATACCTTTATGTGAGCGTATTAATTATTGTAATTACTATTTTACGTTTCAATAGGAGTTAAAATATATATTTTTTTACTCCTTCAAGAAATAACCCTTAACTGAACGCTGTTCAACATTCTTGGAGCTAGCGGAGTTTTGCATTTTCCATATCACAAGACATATCACGATTCAAATTGAAATTCTTTTTTGAACTTTTTTGAACTATTTCTACAAGATAGCTGATTAGGAAATCGGGAAATTCAGAACACGAAACAGAGGACCGTGAAAGTTTTCTTCTAATATAAGTTTTATTTGAATTAAGAATTCGGAATATTTCTTTGATTTTGTGCGCATGAAGGTCAAAAGCTTACCGGACTTACCACTGTAGTAAACGCGACCAGGAATGAAAACTGTATGATGAAACCGAGTCTGCCGCCTTTGAATGGAACTGGAGTGTCATGGGACTTGGAGCATTATCAGGAAATTAAACGAATTATGAAGCTAACCGACTTGAAGTTAGGTGGACACTTTATTTATTTTCAGGTGTCATACTGTTGAGAAAAATACTACAGTCTGTGGGGTTAGACACTCGTCTTGTAACATCAACATGTTGAGCTGTGCAGCGTTGCCAGATCAATTTCTGTCTAAAAAGCTTTCGCTACGTTCCTGTTCCAATCCTGCTCTTGGTTTCCATGCTTCATATAAATTCACTTTAATTATTTGAACATATTATAATGCAGCTGTTGATTTAAATAGGGAAGCAATTAGATGGTAAGTGAACTGCGTTGCAACATCAACTGACATGGTTGAAATTGCCTCGTCCAGCCATTATCCTTTTCTTTATCTCCTTCTCGAATTATTTGCTTTCGCATTCCTTATCAGCTTGTAAGTCATTATTCCGCCGTGATTCCCTGAAATAGCAAGAAAACGACGCCATCTATGCCCAAGCAGGCGGCGATCAATAATCCGCAGTGTTGAAAATAAACAGAAGTTTGTGAAATAAGTAAAATAAATATACTTTAACAAGAATCGTTGTCCTTAAATACTGCCTAAACTATCCAACGAAGCTAGAATAAGAAGTAAATTGAAGGCAAACCAGCTGATGTGGAGCTGTTGCAGCACACCACCTCGCGCCTTACTTCTAAATTATAGTTTTGCACGCGAGAATAAATGCACCTTGTTTGCCGAGCTGGCAGTACATTTTTTTAACTAACCATCGAACGTTTTCTAAGGGGATATTCCAGTAAGATTTCAACATTTTCCGTATGGAAAGAAGCCAAAAATAAAAAAGAATCCAAGCACTGGATAAATGGCTCTAAAGGTGCATCGCAAATTGCTACTTTTTCCAAGACGGAGAATTTTCTTAAAGAATTGCATAGCAGCATAAAACTACAAATCTTGTTAGGTTTTGAGGGACAGATATTTTCCATGAAACTGCGAAACTCTTTGATCACACCTTGTGCGTTATAAACGCGTTAGAACTCAATTAGCGTGTCTTTTGCGACGAAACATAGAATGATACATCCAATTTCGCCACAAAGGTACAATACCTCGTACATTGGTTGATTAGAACTAGGGCCTATTTTACATTACTTTGAAATATGAAAAAAACTCTAGTTATAATTAGGTCTAATCGCTGTTCAGTCTAGCTTTCAAAACGGCGGTGAGCGGCATATTCCTTCGCAGAAAACACAAAAGTAAAATTTTTGCACCATATCTCTGTTGCTTTATTATCGTTTTTTCTTGCAGAAAATACATGTTTCCGCAATGACCCAATTTTGATATATCAAAATTAGGTATACTTTTCACTTTCTACACAAAAGCTTAAAAATAGCTTTTGCCTCAATTTCAAATCAATTTCAACACAGTGTTTTTTATTTACTTCCAAACCGAGATGTCACTCAAAGTGGTGACACGAAATCACGCACAGAAATCCGTCCAGAAACCTTGAAATCACTTCCGCGTATCGACCGTCAACGAGAGAACATTGAGAAGAGAATTCCAAGGGACCGTGATAGCTTTTCTTACGTCGAGTTTGGGAGACTTTAGCTTGTTGCAATGCCCAAGAAGATACAGTACCTGAAATGTGCTCGAGCCTACTAGTCAAGGTATAAGCTAAGAAATGTTATACCTTTATATTGCACAATGCACTTCAGACAATACACTCCGGCGAAACGTTTCACATGCATTCATGCGGAAACCCAGGATTGGTTTACACTGTCTCTACGGAAACACTCCTAACCGTGAAAACCGGCTGCTTTATAGCCAAATAAAGAAATAACAAAAACATATACGATAAAAATAGACAAAAAAATATATATAAATGAATGAATGAAAACATAAAAAGGAATTAATGGATATATAAAAATGAATTAATGAAAATATAGAAATGATAATGAAAGATATAAAAATGAATTAATGAAAGATAAAAAATGAATTAATGAAAGATAAAAAATGAATTAATGAAAAATAGACAAAAGTAATTGGAAAAAGGAAAGCAAAAAAACAGACTAGAAATAGAACTGCTGAGTTAATACAATGGCATTTACAGCAACTTACAATGGCCAAACGCCATTTCGTCTAATAAGTTGTCTCAAACTTGTTTCCCGTTCAAGTTTTCTGTCCTTTTCCTGAAAAACAAAGCAGCCAAATGTCTGTGCCTGGCTTTCACCGTCACTTCTTCCATAACTCACCAAGTTGAAAGCGCTTTTCTCGAGGAAACGCGTGCCAAGTTAAGACTACAGATCGCTCGGAGCTGGTGTTTCACTTCGGCGCCATTCTTAATGAAAATGCCGTTCAGCAGATTCCCAAGAAGCGTGAAACTCTTCATAACTCCAGCGCCGAACTCTCGGGCTTAGATATTAGATGCCACAAAACTTCACTCCAGACCGGCTGAATCACCACTTTAGGCGAGATTGGCAAATTTTAGCCGTTTTGTCATCTTTGGCAGAGTTGGAGAGAAGCTCATCGCCTTTAAACGTTTCTCCTCAAAAGTAATTGTGGAAACTCTGAATTAGAGTCAAGTGTTAACTGTGAGAAAGACGTATTTTCTAAAACAATGTAAATTATTTTTAGAATTCAAGCCCATTTTTAATTCGAAACCAAATAAGTTATGTTACTAATTAAAAATGATATATAATTTTTCTATCCATGATTGAAGTCGTATAACCTATTGTAACGACTGTATTCAAATCAGAAGAAATTCTCTTTGTTATACTTTCAGTTTGTGTAATTAATTAATATACTCCATCAACAGGAGTAATCTTACGTTGTCATTGGACTAGAAGGTAAAGAATTTCTGTGCAGAATAAATTTCTTGGGTGGGATTAGAGAAGCTGTCAAAATTGAGATTTTCGCTGTACAAAACGCTTCATTCGTATTATTGCAATATCCGTATGTGTAAAAAGATGTTTCTGACAAGGCGTGGTGTGTCAAGCGTAACTTCGAAAGAAAAGTAATTCTTCCCTATAATAACAGCATATTAAGTTCTTCAGGCTATGTTTTCTCCTAACTAGCTATTTCGTCAAGCAATCTTCAAAAATAAATAAAATGCAGTAAAATAGCCCAAGGAAGGAAGGTACTTTAGCTTTAGAATTCATCCCTCAAAAACCCTTTCTTTAAAAAATCTTAATTGGACCCTTAACTCCCAAGTAGTTGCTACTAAAATCTCTCCGCGCAAGGGTGTTGAGAGACTTTTTTTGGAAAGAAACTGGCGACGTATTTCTACGTGGGCAAACAACCTGTTTTTCTTTATTTGTTATCCCACGCTTGGGGCCACCGTATACCCGTTCTCTTATTTTATCTATAGAGTACGGTAGTACTCTATATAATGCATTCGAGGTGGGAAAAAAGGGACTCGGTTTTCTCTGAAACGACACAAGCTACTGGTACGTGTTAGGTACCGAAAAATGCAGGAAAAAATCCTGTAGACTGATTTATATTTTGTTTGTCTGTGAGTTTTATGAGAGGGCAGATATTCGTAATCTTTTGGAAAACTTCTTGCATTCCATTCGCATTCTTTCGTACACTTTTCGTTGCTATTGCCAGGCTAAGAAAAGAAAGGGTTCAAGTCAGAAAAGGAGGGGTTTCTTGACGTCACGCCTGAGGCACAGGGAACTGGGCCGTCCGTATGAATTCAAATTCTTTCGTACACTTTTCGTTGCTATTGTCACGCCAACAAAAGAAAAGGGTTCAGGTCAGAAAAGGAGGGGTTCCTTGACCTGAGGCACAGTGAACTGTGCTCTGCGTATGAAGTTTGCCGTGCGGGTTCGAACTTCGAAGCCGGTTTCACAATATGCGTGCTCCTGGGGTCATTCCACAGCACTTCAACGTGCACAACTGGAGCAACAAGCAGCGTCAGCAATGGGTAGGCCTACTGCTGAAGCTTTGTGCGAAAGGTCTTATTCTATGGAAAAGGAGCTTGGTGAGAAGATACAACGTAAGTGTAGATTTTTCTCTGCAAAGTTTGAGAGATGCTCATCGGAGAATTTATCGAAAAATCTGTTGCATTCTGCAATTCTTTTTTTTTAGTTTTTTTATTTGCGTATCCGTCACTAGTGTCGAGGAGCTTGAGGATGAAATCTTTCAAGGCGAGGAAGACGATTTGGCTGAGCTTGAACAGGAAGAGCTAACTATTTTACATGTACCCGGGAATTCCGTTTCAAACAAACAGAAATACGCTATTATTCACTACTGTTCCACAGAAAAAGAAACGATATAAATAAACTTAAAAATTTCTAACGAAATTAAAAAGGAATAATGCATTCACCATCCAAACCCTAAAAGCAACGAGATAAATCCTTTCAGCATACTAGCACAAACATCCATTATTCGTAATCATTACAGATAAATCACAACAATTAGTGCATTATTGGTGCCCCCCGTACGTTTTCACACACGGATGAACAAAACTAAATAACAACGAATAAAATAAAAAACAAAACTAATAAGCCATTTGTGCATCACTGACACGAAACGTAACCAATTACAACAGGGCGCCAATAATGCACTAATTGTTGTGATTTATCTGTAATGATTACGAATAATGGATGTTTGTGCTAGTGTGCTGAAAGAATTTATATCGTTGCTTTTATGGTTTGGATGGTGAATGCATTATTCCTTTTTTAATTTCGTTAGAAATTTTTAAGTTTATTTTTAATATTGGGTTGGTCAGTAAGCGCGTGCCGATTTTTGCTCAAAGTTTGAAAATGGATTTCTCTGCGTGTAACGAATTTTTTCAAAAAGTGTATGGACCATTTTGCACGATCACCTTAGCCCAATGATTGGGTAGATCAAAGATACCCTTCTCCAAGAACATCTTCTATTTTTGTGCAGAAAAATGGACTGAGGTGCGTTTATAATGAGCTCCAGATTTGCGAAAAATTTTAAATGAAAAGAATTTTAAAGAGAGTTAAAAAGACCGTAGACAGATAGAGTAATGTTAGGTCTGTAAGAAGAGTGCTGTTTGAACATCATAGGAAGATTCCAACAGTTCAGGTCCGGAAAGATGAGTGTCGCCGGGCGTTGTCGTAGTGAGAGGTTACGCCTCTTCTGTTGGCCAATTCCGGACGCCTTTGAGCAATGGCATCTTTCAAATTCCCAATTACTCGCAGTATTTGTTTGTATTGATGTTTGGCCTTCTAGGAACAGCTCATAATCAACCAATCCTTTAAAATCCCACCAGATGCACAGCATCACACTCTTCCGGTGGAGCCTAGCGTTAGGGACGGTTTTTAGACGTCTGTCCCTTAATCCTTGAGATTTTTTCGTGTTACGTTATCGTAAACAATCCGTCTGTAACCTCTTCTAATCATCTTCCTCAAAGAAAGAAGCTCCTTATTTTTATTAAGCAATAACTTGGACGCGTCCACGCGCTGCTCCAGGTCCAGTCGATCAGGTCATGCGGGAGCCGCGCGTCCGCTCTTTTCATGTACCCAGCTGATTTCACAACGCTTTTTTGTGATAAACCAACAATCTCCTGTACCTCATGAATTGTCAGACGTGGGTTTACGTCAACCAAAGTCGTTATTTGGTCCGTAACGACCTCTTAAGGACGACCCGGTCAGTCACCATCTTGAAATAAAAATTTCCACTTCGAAACAGCGGACACCGTTTTTTAACCACGGGTTCTTTTAGGCCATTAGGACCATAGACTGCATAAATTTTTTTCGTCCTTTCCCAAGCGTTGAGTCCTTCGTGGAAATTATAACGCAAATCACTGCAATACCGGTATCGCTCATATTTCAGCGTTGGATAAAAACTTTGTTTCCAAGGCAAGAATTACCAAAGTTGGCAAACATGTCACTAAGAGATCCCTTTTGCTACTTTGTGAACGAAAAAAAATGTGTGTGCACACAGAGAAATACCAGGGCTGTTTGAATGCGAAAGTGGTCAAAATCAGTACGCGCTTACTGACCAACCAGATACATTGACTGAATGGGAGAAAATTACATTGACGTTTTTTCATATCTATTGTATATTTTTCGATAATCTTTCCACCAAAATTTTTACATTCATAACACTCAGAATCTAACGTGGATAAATTTTGGAAATTCAGAATTTTGGAAAAAAGCAAACAAATTCCTTGAACAATTGTAAATTATCTGTGCCTTTTTTCAAGATATCTCTTCGTAAGATTCTAGGGAATATCAAATAAAAATTACTATCAAGATTAACTCGAGAAACATAGAGTTGTAAATACAAAATTGTCCCCGTAAGTTTTCCATGTCATCGTCCATAAGAGAAAGGCGGTATACAGTGTCCTTAAACATAGGGCTGCCCACAAGAAGAGGAGTAGGTCCAAATTCCAAGCGGCCTAGTCCTACTTAATGACTTTCCTCGAATGACTCCTCTTGTTAAACTTTCGGTTCTGTCAGTTCCCTTCCAAAGGAACAAATAAGAAAAAAAGAACAACGTGTACAATAAGGCTTAATGGCCAATACAAACTTTCTCTGACAAGTAGATCTGGAACAGATCCAAAGTATCGGGGCTTTTAACGGTCATGCATAGAAGTGAAGTTATCGCCCTCCAGAAAGTTTCCTTCCCATTTCTTCCTTATCTCCCTAGAAAGCGTAAGCGAACAGCCACCCAAAAAAGAAAAAGAAAAAAAGATAATCCGACTCTACATCTAACATAACATAGGCCTACGTAACGGCCTATCCCACTGTCTAGGAAATTGAACCAGATCACTGATTCTTCGGGATCTCTTCCAACGGCTAACCTTAACTGACTTGGACTCAACGTTTCCACTTTTTTTTCGTTCCTGGCACGGAACAGAACAGGAAAACGGCTAATGTATTGGCACGAGACCCTAGAAAACCCGTTCATTTTTTTTTCTGGTCACCTTACGGCAGACATGGAGATTGCTGTGTTCTTCACTCAGCTCGCCAAACTCCGCCCCTTTAGTCTACTTCTCCCTACAAAATCAATTCCAAGCGCCCCGTTCTTAAAACGGAAAAAAGTCAAACGAGACACCAAACGGGGAAAAGAGTCTGGGAAACCTTTTCATCTAAAGGAGTACAAAGCACGTAACATGAAGATCTTTTTCTTCGCTTTTTTTCCCCTCAGCCGTTCTACTTTTCTAGTTCTCTTTTCGCCGAGAAACGTTCACCCCAATAAAAGAGAAAGAAAGTGAAAAAATATTCGTTTCGTCTTTGTCAACCTAGTACATAGTTATTTCTAAGGGATGAGAACGTCAGGAGACCAGTTTTCCTGGTTTGATCCCACCAATCTGTTCCCTAGCTTTATTTCTGATTTAAGCGTGTCAAAAGCTGGTCTATCAGGAAGACGCGAGGCCAATTGTGGGGAAGAAAATAATAAAAAACAACTGGTAGACGCGTAACTCGGGTTGCAAAGAGAGAAGAAAGTAGTTAAGCTCAGTAAATCCCCATGTCCGGCTTTAAGCCCAAATTGGACCAATATCACGCTACAAGAAAAAAAAGAAAGAAAAAAATCCATGCTAGCGAGACATACAGGAAATTCTAACTTTAAAAAATGTACCGAAATGAAATGTTGAACTTTCAAAGGTGCGTGGAAAGTAAATTACCACAAAAATGTCATTTTGGTCAGTCAGTTCACTTATTCTTGAGCAGTACTTTCACTAGACGACTGATCTGCCAAATAGAATTTTTTTTTCTCAAAGTGAAATTTTCTAAGTAAAAATAATGAACATAAAAGGAACAATGAAAGGAGGATAGGAAATGTGTTATTTTCTGCGGCGTGTCTTTTTTACTTCCCTTTTCAATTTTTCATCCTAGTTGAAAGTTCTGTAGTCGAAAGAATGTCAGATTGAGGTCTGAGTCAGTGTACTGAGCCTTTGGGCTTCCGAGGACCCGTTTCCATCACAGTGTAAGTTACTTTTAACAGTAAAGCATAAATGTGAGCTCGAGATTATATGCAAACATTGAAACGGAGCGAAGGAAAGGACTGTGGGTGTCTGTCGAGCAAGAAACGCGCACTAAGCAGACAAAAATTATGTCTTCTTTTCTTTTTATCCTAACCCTATCCTTTATCGTAATTTTCTAATCCGCCAATTGTGAATCCTGCATTCTTGGCGTTACTTGCAGCAATGTTTGGCTATGCTCTGTATACCAATATGACAAACTCGGGTTCTTTGGCTAGAGCGATCTTCAGGATAAATCTGATCCTAAAGCTATTAACATGAGGCCGTTAGATGGCATCACTGTGTAAAATATAGGCGCTTCCATCAGACGTTTTGCCGCCATTTTCATGTAGCAAAGACTAACATGTTCAAAATGCTACACTTTCTACAAGGAGCGCTACTGAAGCCAAATGTAAGGATTTTAAATATTCAAAGATGGCTAGAATAGAACGCAAGATAAATCATAAATAGCTAGCAAAATTGGTTACTTAGTAATTGCTCGACCTCGCCATGTGGCCACCATTTCCACCACTAATGCAACCGTATCGATTAGATCGTGAGAGGGCTTTTGATAGTATTGACCTGCACTATCGATACTTAGCGCCCCTAGACTGCCTTTTTTCTTTGTTCCTTTCTTTTGGGCAGGAAAAAAAGTTTTTTCTTTTCTTCGTTGACTTCAAGAGACCTTTTCAGTCTTCTAATCTTTCCCAGTTGGCTGGAGTTCAAGCTACCTAAAGTGACATGACACGTAGGCAAGTACAGAATGAAATGGATGAAACCATTATCTTTTCGTCGCTGAAAATAGACCCCGCTTCTTTCAGTCTTCTTCACCTTATCTTCATTTCGTGCCGTCTACTTTTTTCTTCTCTCCTCCTTTAACACATTACTGTGGCTGATTTCATCCTATTTCTTCCCTTTTCTCCAGAAGTGTCTCTGTTAGAGGAGGGATGGGACAGTTTACACGTGGGACAAACAGTACAAAAATCATTACTAATGAACTACGACAGGTTTGGATCTGAAAAAAATTGTACACTTAGTGAATACGACGAAGCTTTCATGAGGAGATTTTCGTCGAAAAATATTGAACCGTTTTTGAGAAAATAAATAAAAACTGAATTTTTGGCACTTTTTGTAAGAAACGGGTCCTGATTATTTCGTTGTAGCACTCATAATGTGTATCTAAAAGTAAAATAAAAATTACTTTTATGTAGCTGACAAGTTGGAGAATAACTCCTCCAAAGGTTTGTTCTAAAATCGCTGTCC
>JAHZNP010001850.1:0-13686 GCA_020615345.1 Triops cancriformis | reverse complement strand
GAGGGGATTGCACAGAAACGCCGCTATACAGAAGTGCCGTGTGCTTAGAGTATTGCCGTTGGCTTCGGTATTTCTGCGATCACGCTACTACAGCAACAACTGCTCTTTCTTAGATTTGCCGTCAGCCTCTACCCCCTCACCTAATCAGTTAGTTCAAGAAGAAGAAAAGGAGGGGTCGTTGAGTATCCCCGCAACTGAAGTCGCTGAGAAAGAAGTGCAAGAATCTGAAGCAGTTGCGTCCCCTATAGAGTCTGAGACTCAAAACACGGATCCGGGACTATGGGATGTTTCTAACTCTGATCTGGTAGATTATTGGATTCGTTGTGGGCCATCGTCATGCAAGAATGACAATAGCAATTTTTCTGCCTCTCAAAGACTGTATAAAGCAGTTAGTGGGGATAACTCCAAGATAAGGTGTTGCTCGAAGAGCATGTTCAAACGCAAGCTTCGGAATGGAGAATATGTTAAACGTGAATGGCTCATCTATTCGCCGAGTCAAGGTCGTTTGTATTGCTTCGTTTGTCGTCTCCTGTCCAAATCAGAATCTGCTTTTGCTAAAGACGGATTCAATGATTGGAAGCACAGCAATCTTATTACTGAGCACGAAATTGGAGAAGCGCATCGTAAATGCATGACGGCCTATCTTATTAGGCATAAAGAAAGTGGATGCTTGGATAATCTACTAGTCAAAAAATATCGCTCAGAGCAGGAGTATTGGCGAAAGGTCTTAACGCGCGTGGTTGCCGTGATTCGGTTTCTTGCCTCCAGAGGTTTGCCATTCCGTGGAGAAAATCAAATACTTGGGTCAACAAAAAATGGAAATTATTTAGGTATTTTAGAACTGTTAAGTGAGTTTGACCCATTCTTGAAAGAGCATCTCGAACAGCATGGGAATCGTGGAAAGGGAAACCCATCTTACTTATCAGCAAATATTTGCGAGGAGTTCATTGTGATTATTGGAAAAGAAGTTTTTCAGGCCATTCTTGAAGAAATCAAAGAGGCGAAGTATTATTCCATTAGTGTTGACTCCACACCAGACATTTCTCATACTGATCAGTTGACATTTACTGTGAGGTACATGCGTGGATGCGAACCCGTTGTGAGATTGCTCAAGTTTATACCAATCTTTTCGCATGACTCAAAAAATCGAGCTGACGTTGTATTAGCTTTTCTCAACGAGAATGGCATTCCGCTATCAAATTGCAGAGGTCAGTCATACGACAATGCCTCGAATATGTCCGGTCGCTACACCGGCTTGCAAGCGCGTATTAAGCAATTGAACAAGCTTACCATTTATGTCCCCTGTGCTGGGCATAGTTTGAATCTTGTTGGCGTGAAAGCTGCAGTCTTGCCAACAATCAGTTAAATTCTTCGACTTTGTCCAGAGAGTGTACACCTTTTTCTCTGACTCCACTCACCGATGGAGCGTGCTTGCGTCAGCTTTGGAAAAAGACGTCGTCGTTAAACGTCTATCTGATACGAGATGCTCAACACATTTCGATGCAGTTCATGCGCTGTATGAAGGTTTTGAAAAAATCAAGCGTGCACTTATATCACTGTCTACAAACACAGAAGAGGAAGTCTACACCAGGAGGGAAGCAGAAGGATTGCACAGAAAAATGGAAAACCTTGAAACGGTATTTATTTCAATCCTTTGGCACAATGTACTTGAAAGAGTGCACAAAACAAGCAACGCTTCAATCGGCGGATGTAAACATTATTGCTGCCATGAATCTCCTCAGATCTCTTAAGAAATATCTCCAAGAGATTAGGAACAAGTTCGCTGAATTTGAGGAGAAAGCAAAGAGAATGAGTCCTGACTCACGTTACAGCTAAGAACATGCACGTGAAAGAAAGAGGAGCGTATTGCTTACAAGACACGTCGGACCCCAAGAAGAGGTTAAGTTTACTCAAGGTGAAAAGCTCAAGATAGAAGCATTTCTTCCTGTCATGGATTCCCTATTATCGGAAATATCAAAGCGCACAGAAGCTTATTCATGGATTGGAGATTTGTTTTCTTTTTTTGGCGAACTGAAAACGATTACTTATGAAGAGTTGCAGAAGAAATGCGAAAACCTTGCCAATTTTTATTGTAACGACCTTGATTCTGGCGACCTAGTTAATGAGTGTCTTCAACTGAAGCATTGCATGTTTCGGGGTGACGAGACAGAGGCTCTCCCTTCAATATACCGAGAAATAGCAACAGAGAACCTGAAGTCTGTCTTCCCGAACACAAATTGCTTTAAGAATATTCTTGAGCATCATGGTGACAAACTGCACGGGCGAACGTTCGTTTTCAAGGCTGAAACTTATGAAAAACCAGCTTCGAAGCACTATGGGACAAGAAGGCATGAACTCACTTTCAATCGTGTGCATGGGGAGTGATGTTTTGGAAACTATTGACTTCAGTTCCATTATAGACAAGTTTGCTGCGAAGAAGGTTCGTCGATGTTTGTGATAAGCATGAGCATGATGTAAATTATTGTTACGTTGGTTTGTTTTTGTATTAAAACTATGCTTCATTCCTCGTTTTGTGCTGCTAATTATACTGAATGCACTGATACTTACATGAAAATATACTTCTTATTTGGAAGTCTATTGTCATTATTATTTTTATGAACATCTTTTTTTTGCCAAGGGGCCCCTTTGTGGTACTCGGCCCAGGGGCCCATGAGGGTCTTAAGATGGCCCAAATTATGGGAAGTGCGTATATAAGCAATTATTTTAGCATTCACCTTTTCCTATGAATATTTGAAAGTGCCTTTGACATGTGCGCTACGGCCACTATCGTAACTTCTGGGAATAATTAGCACCTCGATATCAATCTTCGAGAGTCATCCATGACCCCAAACGGTGGCAATACTATTTGACTGGGAAGAAAGCTGCGGGTCAAGAAGGAAGCTAGTTGGGAGGAGAGGTTTGAAAAGGAAAAAGAGAAAAAGAGAAGCCAGAGTGATAGAGAGAAAGAACGATGTGAGGCATATGCGAAAAGGTGTAATTGAGTACAACAATCGGTGAACACTAAGATATGGGTGCAAATGTGTGGCAGTTCGCCTGGCAGCCAATCAGTTACAGAGATGGCTTTGGTTTAGCAGGAAAAGGAACTTGACCGAGTTCGTGACGGGAGAATTACGAGAGCATTTGGATATGAAAAGGAGCCACATAACAGATTCCATCGAAATATTCAGCACATGGGTAACAGTGAGTTTTCCTATCACGGCTGCTCCGTAGCAAACCTGGGCAAATTCAAGGGAATTGAAAGTCAATTCAAATCAGATGCAAAATTGTTTTTAGAAATTGAATTCATATTTTTTGAATTTTTAAAACTTCAGTAGAATTCAATCCATTTTAATTTCCGGGGCCAAGATAGTTCGTGACTTTTTGGCTTTTTACAATTTAAGTAAAAATCAACTTTTGAAGTCATTTAAGACCAGCGAAACAATTGAAATAAAAATCCCTACAAATTCAACGTTTCTTAAGTCAGTTGATATTCAGTGAAGATTAATTGAATTTAAGTCAAACTCAATTTAATGAATTAGAATTTGCCCAGCTCTACTGAAGTAGCTTGTGCGACCATAGTTTATGGAGCGCTTTTCTCTTATAGTACCAACCGGTTAATTTTGAGCTCAACCTCTCAGTCTCATACTTTACATCGCGGCGTGGCATTCCATTCACATAAACCCATGTGGTAAAAGGAATTTCAGCCCAAAGGTTCCCAACTCAGACTTAATTAAGACTTCCATATGAGCAGGTTCAAACATAGGGTAAGGTTTACTTTGGTTATTTAATAACAAGCTAGCAGCAGAGAGGCGCTGGGACAAAAAAATGACCAGATGGAATGGAGGTCGAGATTTCAACCGCGGTTGCAATAATAGAAAATACCGTTAATTGCACCGAACAAGCCATAAGCGCAAAATGCTTGTTCAACAATGGCTCCACCACAGAATCTGCATGGATTTCTTGAAACTATCTGCGTGATGAAAAATTATCACTAAAGTTTTTGTCGACTGAGTTTTTCACGTCACATGCAAATCCCTTACCCGATACTTCCAAACGTTACCCGACACATTATCTTTAGTTCAATGAAAAGCTGCCGACATTTCGAAATAAAGCTTCCTACACCAAATATCTGAAATATGTGACGCCTGTTTAATTCTACAGGCGTAATATATGTTGTAAATTTCAAGGAGTAAGGTGACAGCGACAGTTTACAGCGACGCTTATTTCGTAGAACAAAATCATAGCAAGCAGTTCTAGTTCACTTACCATTTACTCTTAACTCCTCGGCAAACAGTAGGACTAATAGCGCACATCATGTAAGAACAGTTCACCAAAAAATAACCTGACTCATTCTACAGTGTACTTGGCCTCTAAGGCTGATGCCCCTGCCGCCGAGAGCCAAGTTTTACCGTGCACGATACATTCAAAGTTGTCTATGACGCTTCAACTTTTTCGGATGCCATCTCAAAGATCAAGATTTTGCTGGCTATTCTCACTTCTCACTTAACTAAAATGCCGTTGTCTGCCGAACTTGCGAGTCCAGGTTCCTGCAGTCCCACTTAAACGAGTCGATGTAGCGTAAGTCCTTCAGTCCTTGAAAACAATAAGTAGCTTTAGTACCTTTGTCTATTCAAATCTTTTCTCCACCAAACGCCCTCGTATTAAGTAGAAGTGAACGCGAATAAGATGTGCAGTCACTGATGCCAAACGAACACTGGGGTTGAAAAGTTAGTACAAACTGGTGGAAAGAACAAAAGTCAAAGTTCCACACGCGGAAAACTGAAAGTAGTTCCATAAAATCTACGCGGGTTCCCGTATAGGTTATATTCCCAAGAACCGTCAGTCCCAAACAGTCTACAGTCCTGAACAGTAAAAACTGGCCCCAAGAACGGCGGTCATGTGTCCTTCAGTTCCGGAGTTGTCATATAAAGAGGATCACTAGTCATGGTTGAATGGGTCAGTGTGGATTCGAGAACTTCATCTGCCAAAGTGGGTTCATGCGTGGTGGGCAACGCGACCATCTCTTACCAAGGCTCCACGTTGCGTTCTGGATCTGGTGAGGCGAGATCGGATCTTTACGATAACGACTGAATGTCCTCATCCGTCTGCCTGATGTTGGCCGTTTGTTTAGGCGATGGTAGCCCATGGCTGTAAGCCCTTTGTATCTTTTTCTTGTTTCCCATTATACTTCAGGTAGTATTTTTTGACCTTGTCATCTGTAATCCAAGCAGGACGCTTTGTCTCGTATGGGACAATGAAATGTGTACTATAAAATTCTACAAGAATAACACGTGCTGTATTCCATAGGCAAGCGTCATCCAGTGTAGGCATTCATGAAGTAGTTAACAAGTTACTTTATCATCTAAGAACAATGTCTAAACATTTCGATACTCGTGGTTTAACTTTGTCAGTTACCTACCTTCTCCAGCGACACGTTTTGAAGTTCTGCTGCTGAATTCTTCTAGTACGAAAGAAACCTTCTGAATCATTTCCAATTCTTTATCATCAATCGAAAGGAAGTAACACTGGACGCTGAGGAGTTATGGAGAATGGGATAAGGAAATTAGGGAATGAGACTGTGCACAGAGTTTGGGGATTAGACACGCAGGATAAGGGATAGTATTTTAGAGTAGGTACTCGGAATTTGATAATCAACATCCTGTTTTCATGTTTAAGGGACAAGCAATAGCAAGAACAACCTTGCTCCGTCTTCTAGGAGACCATTTTTTTTACTGATCTCACATCAGCAGGACACCTAAACGAAGTGAGGTGTCTTGCTGAAGATGGTTGGGGGTTATCTTGAGGAGCAAAAAATCCCTTCAGGGTGAGTCGTTCTTGTTACTATACACGTCGTGTGTCGAACCTGCACTTGAGTATGCCTGCCCTCTCTTCGTTGGCGTTCCTAAAAATCACGTTGCCTTAAGAAGAATGGGGTGTTGGTGCGGCTGTTGTAAGAAAACCTGTGAGAAGCCTATCCAGCAGCTCCATGCACGTTTTGACGTGGCGGCAATGACGGTCCTCCATAAATACTTCCACCATCCACCATCTAAGAAATATCGAAGATGATCCCACAACATTCTGCGACGAGGACCACCTCGTCAACCCTCCGCGCGTCACGACTACTCGAAAAAGAAACCTGCATGCGTGACTACCTGAAACGGAGCTATCTTCGTCTTTCCATTTCCATCTGGAACAGGCTACCGGATGGAATTATCCCTAGTGTGCCCTCCCTAACCACTTCCAATGAAAGTACAACCGACAGCTACAATTGTCATTGAAAGCAACGGATACCAGATCTAGGTGGCATATCATCCACTTCGATGGCGCAGAGAATTCCGTTTTAAAAGAAAGTGGAATTCGACAAAAAAAATAGCGGAATATTATTGGTTTTCTTCCATGCTCGCGAAGCTACTTCCTAAAAATACGTTCGGCCCTTTCAGCTCAAACTACTACAGCGACAAGTCTCTAAGCGATAAGGTGGTAGGTGAAGTTGTCATCAGCATAGCGACAGTCAGCACGTGTTCGATTCGCTTACAAGTAGTCTAATGCGAACCATACATTAGGAATTGTAATTTTTCAGGTTCTGTTCCGCTACTGTCCCTAACGTAGAAACAAAAATATTGACATTTCTATCGTTAGAAAGCTACGGGATGCGACATTTACATACCAAACGGGATATTTATCTGTTTATTAAAAGTGTCATCCACGGAAATTTGCTCTGTATTCATTTAATTACATAAACGCATTTATTCACAATGCAAAAAAACGGCCATAAATAGTCCTAATCGTCAGTATATTATGAATTTCAGAGAACGCAAAATTACGAAACTAGTGGAAAACCTCAACTAAGCGAGCTTTGTCTAGTATTCTCTTGTACAAGTCCGGTAATGGTATACACTAGCAACTGACGAGAAATATGCTACCTAATAAGTATGTAGCACTTCATCAGGATCGCCTTTAAGCTAGTGGACGAAATTCTCCATAAAAGCTGGTTAAACATATGTTGGCTTTCGCAGACATTTCCGACGAGGACCGATTAATGAACCACAATTCCCTTACGAAGAACCTTCGACTTTCCTATCTCAGATGTACAAGATGTGAAATAAAAGAGTAAAATGATCAGTTATCAGGAAAATTTCTTTGGTGGGAGAAGGCAATAAGGCAAACGAAAATTATGTAGCACGTGACATTTTCCAGAAAGAGAAAAGTAGTTGACATCTGTTTCAGGCATAGGAAATGAGGAAATAGTTTTCTCTACTTATTTAAGTGTCAACAAATAGTAAAATTCTAGTTGTCTACTTGGTGAAGCTCCCCAGCTTAATACCGTTGAAAACGTAAATGGCTCCCTACACTAAAAATCGGAGAGCGAGGACGAATTATAGGACTGCATCAAGGGGGTTTTAGCACAGATCATATTGCGAGAGAATGCAATGTTTCCAAAGTCACGGTGAGAAAGTGGATATATTGGCATTACGAGCAAGGGAACCTCGAACGAAATGTAAGTAATAGCTTGTTATAGTCTGAATACACTAAAGAAGTTAAATTTAGGCTGGATCAGGTCGCCCTCGTCTAGTGACAGATGTAGAAAAGCAAATAGCTATTGCGGCGGCAATAGCTTTTCCAAAAAAACCAATGCGGACATTATTGGATGTCGCAAATCTCGACTTTTCGCGACAAGCTGGGTATCGCTTGTTAAAAGATTTCGGGATTCAGTCTCGTCGGCCAGCTAAGAAGTTCATTTTATCTGAAGCCCACAAGGCGCAGCGCTTAACGTTCTGTAGGCAATTTGGTCACGAAAATATTGACTTCTGGGCTAGAGTCGTTTTCTCTGACGAAACAACAATTTCTTCAGTCTCATATAGGCCACATTTGGTTTATAGAGAGTTACAATATTCGCCTTTTCTCATACTTTCTTAATTCTCTAACTTTTTAAGAACAAAGAGCGCTTCAACGAAAATTATGTGGTTAATTCGTGCCGAAGCGGTAGATATTCCGTGTCTGCGTTCGCGTGGTTTTCCGCCACTTCAGGACTTAGTCCCATTATCAGGCCGGAAAATTTTAAAGCGGGCCTACCTTGACGTATTACGCCAGGAACTTCCCGTAATGAGAGCGCTGCTCGGAGAAAATATTATTTATCAACAGGATAATTCTCCCATACACAAAGCCCGTGTTGTAATTAATTACCTGCGAAAAGAAGCGGTCACGCTTCTTCCCCACCCCTAAAGATCTCCAGACTTAAATCCTATTGAAAATGCTTGTGCATTTCTTAAATCGGAACTTCAAGTAACATATACATAATAGTGCTAGACTTCAAATTATAACTTTGATTTAGTTAGGCAGACAATTTCAACAATAAGGAGTTATGGAATGAAGTTGTCGGAGTCTGGGACAAAATGACTCAGGAGCCCCATGTTTTCAATTCTTTAGAACTTTCCATGTCGGAACTCATTAGAGCTTCCCAAAATAATGCCGATGCAATTACGAAATATAAAAGGGTTTTGAAATAATGTGTGTTTTTGCTCGTATAAAAGCGTTTCCGGAAATATTAGGGTGCTAATGTTTGTTTTTCTTTTAAGTTTTTACTTCAATCAAGGTTTATTTGTTATAAAATGGTTTTTGAAGTTCTTACATAACGGTGTTTTATGCAAGGTTGTTTCTTTTTCCAAATTTTAATTGTTATTAAAAGGTGCAACTTGACAGCTAGTAAATGGGTTCACCTGCGAAAACCACCCATTTCCCTTGTTGGGGTGGAGTCAAAACGTCCTGATGCCAAACGTCCGTGCACAGTAACGCCACTGCCTGAAATGGCCGTACGTCTAACGTCCGCCTTTCAGAAACCAGGGTGTACCAAAACGTCCTGAATTTGCTGTGATTGGCTAAACTGTTGATTATAAGTGCGCTATTTTGTTTAAATGATTTGTTTAAAAGACTTATATTCCGTAGAGCTTCGGAAATGTAAACTAGTTCTGGGAAGATAAACTCGGTACGACTAAAAGCTGCGTTTTGCGGAAGAAATAACCTAAGCTTTTCGTGTAGGTTAGGTTATGTTAAGTTAGAATAGGTTAAGTTAGGTTAGGTTATTTCCTCCGCAAAACGCAAATTTCCTTCCAATTAAGTCCTTTAGAATAACTCTGAAATTTCTTTAAGCACGACTGATAAATACGCGTACACTACGATGCAATCAATTCCTTAACTCCAGATCTCAATGTGGGATATGAGAATTGACTGTTAACAAAAACCAGACGTGAGCCAATGCGAGCAGCGTAACAGCACAAAAAGAACAGGTCAACATCGCTAACAGCCACACACATTTAAAGAAACACTAAACTTCGATTATGCTTTTGCAACTCTTATGTGTCTCCTTTTCAATTACTTAAGTCATAAAACTGAAACCACCAAACGAACGGCAACAACGCGCACGAAGTTCTGAAGCCGAAAGAATGTAAAATAATTCGGTAATCTAGTCCAATAGGTAATATACCACCAAGAAAACGTGGCCTGATACTCCACTGTTACGACGACGATACGTCGTGGATCACTTGGGATATTCTTAATCGTAGCACGAAGAATTGGAACCCTTTTCCTTAGCTAGAAGCCGCACTAGAACAAGAAAAAATGGCACTGATCTGAACACAGCAGTGAAGTAAAAATTACTTCTTCTCTAAAAAGTCGAACTGATAAAAAAATACAACCGTGGACAGTAAATCCGCCATACCATGACGTGATGTTATGTGAAGAGTTGCTAGGGTTGATGCTTAATAGTACATAAAAAATTGTGTTTTCATCAGATATACGCAACCTCTTTGCTCTGTTTCTTGACAGAGAAGGGGCACAGAACAAGAATAGGGATGGGAGGTCAATACCAAAAACAAGCGACTGAATAATTTTTTTTCTCAGCCACAGTGCTCATACAATACAAGTAATAAAATATAATGATTCGCCGTTGCCACTATCTTCGGCGTCATCTTCTAAACCTCCATCCTGGCCAACCTCTCCGTTGTCAATATTGTGATAATAATACACGGGCGTTTCAAATAGCTTGGGCAAGGTTTTCTATACAGCAGTCTTCCAAGATCAATGGAACTACCACGTTTTACGCTTCTGCTTAAACGCCAGATTCCCGCCACTAACTTCCTAAATGGACGGAATGTTTAATACATTAATCGGGAATAAAAGTAAGTTGCTTAAGAAATGTAATATTCAACCGAGATAAAAAAAGATCAGAAGAGAGTAATGATAGCGAAAGAATAAAAAAACCTGACAGGTCACGACTGAGTGTTGACTAGCTTCGCAAAACAAACGCAGCTCCATGTTGCTAAAGGAAAATAGCCTTAATTCTTGCCTTAATATATTATCGTATTCCTTTGTATTTGTCTCTAAAGTCACTCCAGCGTCCGTACATAAGAGACACGTCCATATAAGCTGGTTTTTGGTGTTTGGCGTGTTTAATAGTGATAAAGGAAAAATTAAAGTTCCAAATTTAAAATAAACGCCAGTTGACCTCTCGTAACGAAGCCTCTTGCAAGGAAGCTTTTCCCTTCTCTACTTTCAGGGTCGTCACCGGTGTACGACGGTTATTTTTAAATTGCCTACCCCCCCCCCAAAAAAAAAATAATAATAATAATAATAATAATAAAAATCAAGTATTGGGTTGGTCAGTAAGTGCGAATCGATTTTTACCCCAAATTTGAAATTTAATTTATCTGTGCGTACCGAAGTTTAGTCAACCATGTATGCACCTTTTGTTTGATGACTTTAGCCCAACGATTGGGTAGATTAAATATTCTCTTCTCCGAGAACACCTTCTATTTTTGTGCAAACTGATCGACGGGCTTTGTATGGCATCCAGATATCCGATTTTTTTTCCCATGAAGGGTATTTTATTGAGAGCGGAAAAGATCGTAGTCTTATGAAGTAATGATAGGGCTCTAATCAGGGTACTGTTAAAACATCCCAGGAAATTTATCCTAATTTTCATTCAGCAATAACTAGCACGCGACCATGCGGTGAGCCAGATTCCTATTGCTTAGGTAGTGCCGGAGCCGCACGTCCAGCGGTCCGCATAAGTTTTCCCGTATTCAGCGGATTTCAGGTCTTCCGCAACGCTTTCTTGAGATAAACCAACAATCTCCTATATCTCCTGAATTATCAGATATCGGGTTATGCCCACCAAAGTCGTTATTTTGTCCGTATCGACCTCTTTAATGCGGCCCGGTCGGTCACCCAATTTGACGCAAAAATTTCCCTTCGGAACAGCGGACATCGTTCCCAAACCACACGTTCTTTTAGGCCATCAGGACCGTAGACTGCATACATTTTTTTAGTTATTTCCCAAGCGTTGAGTCCTTCGTGGAAATTATAACGCAAAATACTGCAATAATTCTCAGCGGTTTCGGATAAAAACTTTGTTTTCAAGGCAAGAACTACCAAAGCTGGCAAACGTGTCATTAAGAGATCCCTTTTGCTGGTTTGCGAACAAAAAAAATTTTTATGCACACACAGAGAAATACTAGGGCTGTCTAAATGCGAACGTGGTCGAAAAGCGGCAAGGGCTTAATGACTAATCCAATATTTATTAACATGCAGGTATTTTCAGCATGTATGTATATGTTTATGACAACAATTATTTACGACAGGTAATAGTAGTTTTATTGAGAACAAACCATAGCAAAAACTTTTTAATACCTCTCCACTTCACTGTGGTAGCAGAACTACTACGTTCTCTAGGAATGTTTCAAAGAAAAACGATAAACAATTGTCGATCGTGGATTACTACATTGCTCGAATGTTTCTGTAAAAAAAAAGCTTTCGGCATTGTTTAATACTTTAAGTTTACTAGGCGTTTATTCATGTTTCGTGTAAGATAAAGAAGTGCTCCACATGAATTCCACAGCGTCTAACTAGTCCTGAAATAACAACACTTGGCACATTGCTTGTTTCAGCCACAGCTTACTAGCAACCCTTATTATTGTTTTCGTTATAAATTAAGTTTAATAATAGTCTACTAATGTAACTAAACAATAAGTATCATTTACAGAGCATGTTAAAATATTACTCAATCTTAACATTAAGAAAACTGCATAATTGAGGGCGTCTAGAAATCACGCGAATGTCAATGTCTTTCTGTCCCGACTTGATTTTTCAAAAAACAACAACAAATAACTATGCTAGGAAGGTATTTATGAAAGCAACAAAAAACGGAAACTATGAACAAAAGTCAATAACAGTACTGAAGACGTAGCCATGTAACCTAACTAGTACTTCATTTAATCACGATACATAACACAAAGCATAGCACATTTGTGTCACAACTTGCGCAGGACTCACAAAAAATACAGACGTTCTGCTACTAACGGGTAGGTTCAAACACAGAATTTCATAAGCTGATTTAAAAAAGTAAAGGACAATATTCGCAATACCGGGACGTGAGAAGTGAGATTTTCGTCGCGTGACTTTTGAAAAAATGCCCTGCAAAACTTTCGAATGAACCAATAAATTGCCCATCCTTTGTGTTCTCTAACCAAAAATTACAAATTAATGATCTTATTTTTTATAAGTATAAGATAATTGTTGATATTAAAGGTGAAATTTGTCTCACGAATACAAATAAATGTTGTAATAGAAAAACGTCGAAGTTTTTTACTCCTGATTTTCTTTTGTCGATGGGAATAGAGCCAACTGTTCTAGAGCTTGAGAGGCTTTCCACAACTTAAAACTAAGGCTAATTTCAAAATTCTTCCCTTTTTTAAATTAATTCTTATTTACATAAAAAAGCAATTTAAGCTACATGTGAAACTAAAAAATTGGCCGAAATTTATTGGTATTGAGAAAATAACTTACTTCACTTTTTCACAAATAACACGCTAACCCATAAATGTTAGCATAACAAAGGTTTGATCAAAAACCTTAAAAAAGGTGGAGGATAAGGATAATCCACTGCGAATTTGACACCCACCTGAAACATACACCGCGAATGAATATAAAACGTTTGGCAATATAAAGAAAGTAATCCAAACGAGTTAATTAGAAATTACCACATTGATAGTAAGTATCCAGTGGTCTAAGAATGGCTGCTCACTGCTCAATCCCATGTTCCTCGTTTGCCAACTAAACTAGAAATCGTTGACAGATTATTTTTGAAAATACTTGTACTCATTGCGCTAACGCTTTTAACGCGCTTCTTCTTCAGTTGAACAGCCATTCTCTAGAGTGAATAAAGCTCTGAGAGTAAAGTAAGATGAAAATGAAAATTAGAATTCGTAATAAATAATACATACTCAACTGCTCGCAGTACTGGGAACCTTGCCATTAACAAGAAAAACTCACGAGCAACTAGCAAGTCGGCAAAAAAAGATGGATAGATGGAAAAAGACTGTCAGAAGGCAGAAAACCTTGTACAAGAGACTAAAAGATGCCTTTTGCGGAGTAAAATGTCGTGTGTGCTGCCATCTAATGGCAGCTGTGAATATAGTACGGTATGAGAAACCGTAGGGTTTCAGGATGTAGGGAACCCAACCTTTCCTTTAATTTAAAAGATGCCTTTTGCGGAGCAAACCGCCTGAGGCTAAGAAAGAAAAGGGAGCTGCCCTTTACTGATCAAGCATTCTACACAGGCCAACCGCTTATAGAAATTATGCTGAATCAGGAAAATTATCTGCCAACGCAGTTTTCGGCACGTGCGAACAG
>JAHZNP010001849.1:0-13694 GCA_020615345.1 Triops cancriformis | reverse complement strand
CATGGCAGCCCAATACAGGAGCTAAAATTCTGAAAATTTCGGGAGCGATTTTGTCAAAACGGTTTGTCCAATTTTAAAGATTTTTGCTTTAAAAATTTTCTTTTTTGTATACGAGTGATGTATGATCATCCAAATTTTGATTTTATTCCACAGTAAAAACTTGAAAAGTTTCTCGACTTTTACCAAATTTACAAAAGAAATTTTTTAAAAATTCTCGATCACTCATCATCCGCAGTATCTAGCATAACTTTACTGTCACAAAACAAAATACGAATAAGTCAACATCTTTGAGAAATCGTTCCCGAAATATCCCCATGTTATTCGCCCATAAGAGGGGAGCGGTATACAGTGCCCTTAAACCAATCCCTTGAAATGACATAGCGAGAAGCGGCTGTTGCTGGTTGTTTCATTCAAAATTTCTCTAACGTGAAGCCGATAATTTGTCAAATAGATAGTTCAGGTTAGATAGTTCCTTTACTACGGAGTAACGAAGTTCACCCATTTGCAGCCGCAGACCAAAGTATCGAGTACATTTTCACCAAAGAAAATTCATGTGCTTATGTCATTGAAGAGATGAAGACCTGATATTGACCTCTTTTGCGCCCGCGTATGGAGAGAGGGATTTATTTTATCATCAAAAACAACTACAGTAATAATGGTAATACACATATATTGGGGGCAGGGCTGGCAAGTCGGGCTCGGCTAGACTCATTATCTTTTCCAGTCGAGCCGAGCAACGTTCAGCTCAGCTCGGCTTGAGCCGATCAGTTTGTCAGCCCTATGAAAAAGTCGTACAAATTGTTAAAGTTTGTAATGCAAATACGTAAATTGCAGTATTGATTTTATATATTGTACAACGTATACAAACAGTTTCTTTTATGAATTGCGTAAGTTAAAACGAATGTTTATCTGAATAATCCGAAGCTTCATCTGGCACACGTGAAATTCTAACTTTCTGCAATATTGGTTTACTGTTCACTTGTTAAAGTCATAGACGTCAAAGTTTACTCGCCGTTCGTGTTACACTTCTTTTTACCGTTACCAATCTATCAATTTTTCTTGGACAAGAGCTAAAATCACATCCGATTCAACCGCGGTAAGTTTAATAGAGAACAGCAATATTTGAATCAGCCCTTTATTGACAAGATGTCCAGTTCAGCCCAGACAATTTCCTAACAAATTCTAAGCTATTTGGTACTTTTAAAGAATTCATCTCAGCGTCAAGAAAAATCATCCGAAAAGAATAATTAAGAGTAGTTAAAGCTGCCTCTGGTGCAACCTGAATGCATCCCTGTGTCTGTGTAGAAGTGTACGAATGGGCAATTGTTTCCTATTACATGGATTGATTTTCTTTCTATGAACGATGCGGCCACGAGCGTAGCTCACAGGGGTGAAGTTCATTGAAACAAGGTCTCTGTGATCTCATCAAGCCTCTGTTTCATGTGATACAAGTCAACTCGCGTTTTGCTGTAGGAAGAAAATGAAACCGGGCATCCCCGTAGCCAGGGGTTTTTAACCCCCCTCCCCGTGATTTTTTTTATAATGGCGAACATAGGAGAATGAGCAAATGTAAAAAAAAAATTGCACATGCCAACCCCCCCCCCCCCAACCCCGAACCAAAATCCTGGCTACGGTACTGGGCACTGATAAACTAAGGGACGTCCAAGTGAAGCACATGCAGCACAAGATGAAACCGAGTTTGTTTTCATACCACGTGTGTTATTTATTTCCTAACTTGTATGTGCAAAATAATAAATTAACGTATCTTGACCGTATCTTGTTCTACATAATATTATTGCATAAATAAAAAGAAGGGTGTTATTTCGCAAAATCATCATTTAGCAGCAGTTCGCATGCCGTAGTTATGCCAACATATTCCCTTATAACCCTGTCGAAAGTTTCTTTGAACAAAGCTTCTACTCCATCCAGTTTAGTCCTCACCGAATTTTTTAACTGTTCGTAATTTCTGTTTAAATTCTGGTTCGTAGTGGAGATTGTATTAGAGAGGTGGAATACACCTTGCAACGTTTTCCCGAAAGATGCCGTCTAATTTTCGAATTCTTGGCTGAGTTTGCACCAGCCTTTTTTTCGAGGCGTTCCTTCCGGATTACTGGCATGAGCTCCTTTCGAAGGTTGGGCAGGTTTTACGTTGCTTTCGGCCGCATCCTTCTTCGCCGGTAATTCCGTTGGCTTGTTGAAGCCAGTAGTGGAGGGTTGGGTAGTTTTGGCTGGCGTTTGGGGTTTGCCCAGTACGTCTGATGGTCAACTTACGGTGGAATTCAGGGACAGAGAAGTTTTCCCGGGTGTGGTGCCATCTTTTGGCGCTAATCCCGACGCCTGGCGGGCTGGCGCAGGCTTTGTAGGTGACGCGTTCTTAACTGGTGCTTTTGTGGGCGTCCTTCGAAGTACTCGCTGGTACTGGACGAGTTCCATGCTCAGTAGGCGGCTTTTATGCTAAAGAAAAAAATTGAAGCTGTATAACGCTTTTCAGTTGTCATCTTTCCATTGTTTAAATAGTTTTCGTTTCTAATTTTAGATATTTCACTTGCACATCTTAAAATAATTGTCTGTAGTTTTTTTGGAAGTCCCATTAATTTTAAAGAAATAAAAGTAATCCAAATAATTTTAAATCTAGGAAATCCGAATAATTAAAAACATTCAAATAAGTTAAAAATGTTTTGAAAAAGTGAAAAACTAATTAATAGAACCATCCAAATCTTCTTAAATCATTTTGAAAAACATCAAAGTAATAGTAAATAGTTAGAAAAAATAATTGCAAATAATTTAGACAATCCAAATAATTTTAAATAATGTAATATAATGAAAGTTAATGTTATGGCTGTTACGTAAGTGAATGTAGATGTTTCCCTGATTGTTATTTCCCTTGATACTAACTGACCTTTCCCTTCCTACTAAGAACTGATTACTATTTAAATTCCTTTGACCTCTCACTTCTTTGTATATACTTCGTATTCACTATCAATACATCCAGTCTTCACCCAAGCTTGGGGTTTACTACAATGGCGCAGTCGGTAGGATCGACGGCCGATCTTTCCAAATTTGTACCAGAAACTTTTTCCAATGGTACGGGGGACGAGTGGGAAGCGTGGTGTCGGTTGTTCGATCGCTATGCAAAGTTTAGTAATTTGGAAGACTCAAAAAAAGTGGAACATTTTGCAGTGCGCTTACGGGGTCGAGCAGAAAAATTGTACTCAGTGCTGAGTGAAGATACACAAGCCAATTATGAAAGTGCTGTGACCGCGTTGGGTGAAATTTTTCAGGAGAAAGACGTCTTCGTGTATCAGCGAGAATTTGAAGAGATGGGTAGACGCAAGGGTGAGTCCATATTGGAATTTGTTTATCTACTTCGTCACACCTTGAAGAAGGCCTACCCAACAATTGATGTTTCCCGCCAAAAACGATTTCTCGTTGACCGCTTGATCGACTCAGCTGAGCCAGAGGAATTGCGTAGGAAACTGTACTCAACAAATAATCTTTCAGTTGAAACAGCAGTGGAAATTATTCGTGGGTATGAAAGGGCTGTAGAAGAAGAAGCTAGACGCGAAGAAAAGTTTAAGTGTGAAAGAAAACCTGCTGAAGGGTTGAAATTAGTGGAATCGGAAAATGAAGTAGATGCCGTGTTGGTTTCAATTGAGGATCGCCTTGCAAATCTGGAGTAACTAATTCAAGAGAAAACAACCATGGTACCGGGAAAGCAAAGGACATGCTTCTTTTGTGGGAATGCTGGCCATTTGATAAGAAATTGTGCAAGGAGAAGATTCCAGGAAGAAAACTCGGTGAAACGTGGATTAAGTGAAGGTGTCACCTCACATCCTGCTGAGTCAACTAAAACTGAAAACATGGATTTAGATGTCACGACTGCAAGTGTTACTGTAGCTGCTTTTGTTAAGGGGTATTGTGATAAAACTCTTGTGACGATGCTTGTTGACTCAGGTTCAGATTTCACGTTGGTCAAACCGGAGTTTCTTAAGAGTTCAAGCTTGGTGCCTACACTGATACGAGCTAAGACCGCGAACGGTCATCCGATGGAGATTTTGGGTCGTACTTCTGTATCATTCATGATTGGGGGGCAAGATTTACCGTTTGAAGTTTACGTCACAAATGACATGAGACACGATGTCATTCTTGGTCGAGACTTGTTGAGGACGTTTGGAGCCGTTATTGACTTCAAGGACAATTTGTTACGTTTTGGAAACAACAAAGTGGTTTTGGAGCAAAGCTTCTCGAATGAAGTGGCTGTTGTGGTGACAGAAACGTTCTCATTGCCAGCGCGACACGAATTAGTGATGATAGCGTCGGTACCCGACTTTGTCGCTGGCCAAGGATTGGTGGAAAAGGTTTCTGACAGTGCGGATTGCAACGGATTTTTCATTGCCCGGGCTCTGGTTTCAGTTGACAACAGACGCATTCCTGTAAGATTTATGAACATTACTGACGAGCCAATTCAAGTGCGATCAGGCTCTACTGTGGGAGTGTTTACGTCAATGGCAAGCTCAGCGATCTCGCCTCTGTTTGCAAATGTTGAGTGCGACTCTGAACTACCTGACTCACATCGCAGTGCTAAGATCCCCGCAGCTAATAATCTAAAGGGCTACGATGGTGCACTACTGCCTCTTTTCCGAGAGCCTTCGAAAACTTTAACAGCGAGCCAACGAGATGATTTAGAGAAGTTTCTGCAAAAGCACAAGGACATTTTGTCGCTGCACTCCAGTGATTTGGGTAGGACAACCTATTTTAAGCATAGGATTAACACGGGAAATCAACACCCTGTCCGGTACATCCCAGGAGGACTCCGGCGCATTGGAAGCCACAACTGAATACAATGATACATGATTTGTTGGGACAAGGGATCATTTCGCCATCTTCAAGCCCTTGGAGTTCGCCTATTGTTATGGTGAAAAAGAAGGATGGAACTCTACGATTGTGTGTCGATTACCGGGCTTTGAACAATGTTACGATCAAGGACGCTTACCCTCTTCCGAGGATCGATGAAACCTTGGACGCTTTGGCTGGAGCGAAGTACTTCTCTACACTGGATCTCGTAAGTGGGTATTATCAATTAGAGGTTGACGCTGACGATCGACAGAAAACTGCATTCCAAACTCCCCAAGGCCTGTTCGAGTTTAATGTTATGCCTTTCGGGCTTTGTAATGGACCGAGCAGTTTTCAGCGGCTTATGGAGCTAGTCCTTAGGGGGTTACAGTGGAATGTTTGTCTGATTTACCTGGATGATATTATAATATTCAGCCGAACCTTTGAGGAGCACCTAGCTAGACTTGATGAAGTTTGGCAACGGTTACAAGACGCTAATTTGAAAATAAAGCCGAGTAAGTGCAAGCTGTTTCGAGAAAGCGTCACCTTCCTCGGGCATGTCGTCAGTGAAGAAGGCGTGCAAACTGATCCGGAGAAGACCAAGGTTGTTATGGAGTGGCCACGACCCAACAACGCGGATCAGGTGTCTCGGTTCCTGGGTTTAGCCTCATATTATAGGAGATTTGTAAAGAATTTTGCGGACATAGCCAAGCCACTGTACAAGCTGACAGAACCAAATGCGAAGTTCATATGGTCTACTGTTTGCGAAGCTTTCCGAACGTTGAAGGTGGAACTTACGTCGACCCCCATTCTAGTTTTCCCTGATTTGTCCAAACCGTCCCTGGTTGATTCTGACGCGAGCAACGTTGGTTTAGGCGCCGTCCTGTCACAAGTAATCGATGGAGTGGAAAAGCCTGTAGCATTTGCAAGTCGTGGTTTATCTCGAGCTGAACCAAGGTATTGCGTCACTCGGAAAGAACTTTTGACGGTTAAATTTGCTCTGACGCAATTTAGCCATTACCTCTTGGGAAAGCCTTTCAAGCTACGAACAGACAACAGCGCAGTGACTTGGATGAAGAAATGTAAACATCCTTCCGGTCAGATCTTCAGATGGCTCCAGTTAATGGCTTCGTACCAATTTGAAATTGAACATCGTCCGGGAAAAAAACACGCTAATGCAGACGCGCTATCAAGACGTCCATGTACGCAGTGTGGTATGCAAGTTGACGAATCCGAAAATTGGGAAGAAGAGGACGAGCTGGAAGAAGTTCCTGACATGCCTTGTAGTAACCCGTTGGCTGATCCAGTTATAAGTGCTGTAGAATCCAGTGATACATCGGTAACTTTCCATCAGAAGAGCGACGAGGATCTCAAAGTAGTTTTCGCATGGTTCAAGACACCAAGCATCATTCCACCTTCGCCACGAGATCTAAGCCCAGTTTTGCGAAGCTACTGGATTCAGAAAAATAAACTTTGTTTGCACGAAGGGTTTTTATATCGGAAGTTGGCTTGTGAAGAAGGAGAACGCCTCTTACCCCTTGTACCTAGGAACATGGTTGGCACTCTTCTTAAAACTTACCATGATAACGAAACAGCCGCTCATATGGGTGTTGGGCGGACTCTGTCGAAATTGAAACAGGTTTTATTGGCCCAAGATGCAGGACGATGTGCTGGCATGGTGTAAGAAGTGCATCATTTGTGGCCAGAACAACCCACCACAGCAGAAAAGTCGTGCTCCGTTGAGATCTTTGTCTGCCAAACGTCCAGGTGAAATCATGGCTATGGACATATTGGGACCATTGCCTGAAACCAAGTGGGGCAATCGATATATCCTTGTTACCGGAGATTTGTTTACTAAATGGTTAGAAGCTTTTCCCATTCCCAACCAAGAGGCATCGACCATAGCTGATAAGTTCTTCAATGAATACGTGTGTCGTTATGGTGCACCAGAGCAGCTCCATACTGATCAAGGTAGGAACTTTGACGGCAATCTCATGAAAGAAGTTTGTGAAATTCTCAAGATTCACAAAACAAGAACAACCCCTTACCAGCCACAAAGTGATGGTTTTGTGGAGCGAGCAAATTGGACATTATTGGCTGGTTTGAGTAAGCTACTGGACCGAGGTGAGGATACGTGGGATAGTTTGCTACCAAAGGTCCTGATGGCGTACCGTTCTGGTGTTCAGGCGTCGACCGATTTTACTCCAGCTAAGCTGCATTTAGGCCGTGAGCTACTTCTGCCTACCGATGTAGTTTTTCAAGCGGGGAATGTGGACAAAGCAAGAATCTCGGTTACCGAGTATGCCAGAAATTTGGAGGAAGATCTGAAAACTGTGTATCGGAAAGCAGGAGAACGGCTGCTAGCAGCACAAACGCGACAGAAGCAATACTATGATCGTGAAGTTGCTGGGAAAACCTTGCAAGTAGGTGACCTTGTGTGGGTCCATGCTCCTGTTCCGAAGAGGGAAAGATCACCGAAGTTCCACAGGCCGTGGATGGGTCCTTATGTCATTGTCAAGAAAATTTCTGAAGAAGTATTCCGAGTTAAGCACAAGATTTCCGGTGCTCGCAGAGTTGTGCATTTTAATAACATCAAACTATGTGAAATCGAAGAAGCAGGTCCTGAAGTAACGCCTGCAGTAGCCGAACAGCCTGTCGCAGTGAATAAAGAGCGTCCCGCATCTCCAAGATTTTTGGAAACGTTCGACGACTGGTGCAATCTGGACAGCGACGTTGAAGAAGAAGCCTCGGCCGATGGCGAAGAAATGCGCACAAGCAGCCCTGTCGCTGAGAACGTTCGCCCTGAAGCTGAGAACGTTCCCGAACGCACCAGCGTTCGTATTAGAAGACCACCACAAAGATTAATGTATGTGGAACCTGGACGTTCGTTGGAGTTATGTTTCGAGCATAGTGATTAAGGTTTTGTTGAGAGGGCGAGTGTAATATAATGAAAGTTAATGTTATGGCTGTTACGTAAGTGAATGTAGATGTTTCCCTGATTGTTATTTCCCTTGATACTAACTGACCTTTCCCTTCCTACTAAGAGCTGATTACTATTTAAATTCCTTTGACCTCTCACTTCTTTGTATATACTTCGTATTCACTATCAATACATCCAGTCTTCACCGAAGCTTGGGGTTTACTACAATAATAAAAAAATCAGAATGATTTTAAACTAAAAAATCAAAGCAAGTTTAAAATTACAGTGGAAACCGGTTATAATGAAAACGGTTAAGACGAAATATCGTTTATAACGAAATAACATGTCGGTCCCGACAAAATCCTATCTCTTTACATACGTTTTCCTTCGGTTATAACGAAACAAAATCTCGGTTATTACGAAAAGATCTTCGGTCTTCGAAGACCGACAAAGCAACTTTTTCTGCTTG
Organism: Triops cancriformis; assembly: GCA_020615345.1. Classification (NCBI taxonomy): domain Eukaryota; kingdom Metazoa; phylum Arthropoda; class Branchiopoda; order Notostraca; family Triopsidae; genus Triops; species Triops cancriformis. Next base: position 5,472 of record JAHZNP010001849.1, on the reverse strand, counting down.
AAAGTCTCGGGTTACCCTCTCCATATAAAAAAACTCGACATAAACTCCGCTCTCCTTCTTGCCAACTCTTACTCTTTGACAAGTGTCCCCCACTAAGGCGTACAACAGATGAAAATGCTTTTAGAGGGTTAGCTGAGCCCCTGACTTATACAGTATTCAAGTTTTTGTTTTCCTTGCCCTATCAGTAGTAAGTTCTCTTTCTTACCAGTGCAATGGCGGAAAAGTCAGAGCGGAGAAGAAGCACAGAAAGAAGCTTGACGGCCTAAGCCAATAGGCCTAAATGAGTGATGCGGAAGCACCTCGTGCCAGGGCTACAGCCTTGGGTGCAGAAGCTGAAGCTCAAGGCACTTATACAACAATATAAAATGACGGAAAGCAGCCGAGAAGAGGAGTCTGACGCAAGCGAGCTACCTCATACTTTCCTGTCCAGCCGCCTGAATCCCAGATCCGAACAAACCCAAAACCCGTTGCAGTGCGAGCCGTATCAACTCTAACCAGTGCAAATACTTTAACCAGTGCCCCTCTCAAGTGCTTGTATCAGCTTCTAGAAATATACGTATAAAACTCTAAACTGTCGTGACTTCCTAACAGTGGTAAGCGAACTGTTACACTGGTGGCAGCGGATACGAAAAAACCCCGAAGAGTTTTTTTAGTTCTACCAGTCCGCCTTAAACCGTCGCACTCAACACCCGTAAGTGCCAAGTATTGTCTTTCAACATGACTGCCGTTTCTTCTTCTCATAACGACTTAATTCCCCTCACCGCGTCACAGCTAAACGACATTCTTTCCCCCCTTTTAAATACCACCATTTTAAACAGCTTTCAAAGCTTCTCAGGAGAATCAAACGATGATTCTGTTAGGCGATTTTTTCAAGATTTAGAGACAATAGCGGAAACTGTCAAATGGAACAGTGACCAAACACTTACGGCGGGCAAAATGAAGCTAATAGGAGAAGCCCGTTCCTTCTACAACTCTCTATTAGAAAAACCGAAAGATTATAAAGAATTTAAACAGATTTTTTTAGAGAGGTTCGGTGAAAATAATACAGAAATTCATGCACTTTAAACGTTACAAAATTGTTCTCAACAAAAGAACCAGAAAGTTAGGGACTTTGCAGACCAAATTACAAAGTTAACTAGAAGAGCTCACGAGAAAGATAACCCACCTCCAAATCACGATTATTTGGAGAGAGAAATGAAGGGACATTTCACCAAAGGCCTTCTGCCTACGTTACAACGTTACGTTTTAAGTGCGCAGCCAGTAACATTTAAAGACGCAGTAACGTTGCAGCAAGGGAAGAGTCATATGACTCGCTACAGGCTACAAATAACGCAACATCAGATATCGCACGCCTAGCAGATGCAGTTGCTGCCATCGCATTGAACAATCGACGGAGTAAGAGTCGCTCACCACCTAGGAATTACGAAAGTCAAGATCAATCTTATAGGAACAGGTACAGTCGCTCACCTGTTAGGCAATATAACCAATCTTCTAGAAGCGATTACAGTCGACCAAGAAGTAGGGAAAAGAGAGTACGATTTAATAACTATAACCCTGCTCAAGAAATTCGTAACCCTCCTAACTACTCGCGGTACCCTCGTAATAACCGGTTTGGCGGATACAACAATTTTAGACCGCAATACCCAGGCAATCGCGCTAATAACTATTTTCCACGTACCCCATAGCAACAGGCCCGATAGGCCTATCCGGTGTTTTCAATGTAACAAACTAGGACACATTGCATCCCAATGTTGGTCACGGTCGTCAAACTAGAGGTGCTGACTGCAGCACTTAGGAAAGGCCGGTCAGCGCCACAAGCAAATATAAAGTCCTTTTCAAATCCAAATCCCACAAGCAGAATTTTTGTTAGCATTCAGATAGGTTCAGTACCACTTCGATGTTTAATTGATACAGGCGCATGCGTAACGGTGATGGATGCCAGAGCTTTTGAGCTACTGGATTCGATTTACAGAAAAGTTTAAGGATTCCGATCTAGCACTGCAATCAGTGACCGGAGAAAAAATGGAAATCCTAGGATGCCTTAGATTACCGATAGAAGTAAAAGGGAAAATATTTCACGTGAATGCATTCGTAATTAAAAATTAACTTATGATTTCATCCTTGGTATGGATGCAATGAAAGAACAGGGAATTGTTATTGACGGGGCGGCAATGAAAATTAAACGGCCAGAAACACCCCAAGTAATAAGCGCAATGATTGAGGGAAACAATGTGTTCGAGACAAAGCTAGCGAAGCAAGTAAGAATCCCTGCGTACAGTAGAATAATATCTACTGCCAAATTTAGTGACCCAGAGGCACTAAATGGAGCAGAAGCGATATTTGAACCAGAAAACATAGATGGACAGGATTTCACGATAGAACCTGCTTTTGTTAAATGTTCAAAAGGGCAGATTCCCGTATCGTTGTTGAACGAGAGCCCGAGAGATGTAATTATCCCGCATGGTACAAGAATAGGTAAAGTTACGAAAGCAAGCGCAAAGTTAATTTCAGCCATTCACGACCTTCCTAGCACGAACTATCCCCTGCTAGAAAATTTTAATTTATCAAATGTAAATCCAGCGCACAGAGACAACCTACTTAAATTGCTTGTGGAATTTAGGGATATTTTTGCGAAGGATGACGCTGATTTAGGCCGCACGACTCTTATAAAACATACAATAACAACTTCAGGAACACCACATTTTCAACGACCGTACAAGATACCAGACTCACAACGTAACATAATTAGAGACCATATAAACGACATGTTAAAAAGAGATATAATACGCCCATCCTCATCTCCTTGGGGCGCACCGGTTGTGCTAGTAAAGAAAAAGGATGGCACACAGATTTTGTGTAGATTTTCGAAAACTTAAATTCGACTACGAGAAGATATGTTTATCTTTTCCACGTATCGACGACACGCCCGACCGCTTAGGCAAAGCAAAATTCTTTTCCGTTATGGATTTGGCTTCAGGTTATTGGCAGGTTGAATTAGCCGAAGAGGATAAGTACAAAACAGCTTTTACTACCCACTTCGGCCATTATGAGTTTAACTGCCTTCCCTTCGGACTTTCAAATGCACCTGCAACCTTTCAACGTCTAATGGATAAGATCCTCGCATCGAACACCAGACTAGAAAATGTTCTTGTATATTTAGATGATCTAATAGTACTCTCTTAAACATTTTCAGAACATCTGAACCACTTGCGAGAAATTTTTAGTAGACTGCGAAACGCAGGATTGAAACTTAAAGCTAAGAAATGTGAATTCTGTAAACCTTCCGTGAAATACTTGGGTCACATTGTCTCCTCGCAAGGTATACAACCGGACCCAGAAAAAATTCAAGTCATTCAAAATTATCCTACGCCACGTAACATAAAGGAGAATCGATCTTTGCTAGGGTTGGCAGGGTACTACCGACGTTTATCAGGAACTTTGCAGTAATAGCAAAGCCCCTGAATAAAATTACCAATAAAGGCTCGATTTTTCATTGGACGGAAAGGGAAAACATGGCATTCAACACATTAAAACAACATATTATAATTAGTCCCATATTAGCTTATCCCGATTTCGCTAAACAGTTTATATTATACACTGACGCCTCAGACACATGTATTGGGGCAGTGCTAAACCAAATACGCAAAGGGAAAGAAGTAGTAATAGCCTATGCAAGTAGATCTCTCAGAGATGCTGAAATTAGATACGCCACTCTAGAACGTGAAGCGCTAGCAATAATTTTTGCTGTCAAACATTTTCATCCGTACTTATACGGAAGGAAATTCAAAATAATCACAGACCATAACCCATTGAAATGGTTAATGAATAATAAGGACAGCTCATCAAAACTAGCTAGGTGGTCACTAAAACTACAAGACTACGAAATGGAAATAGAATATCGTCCAGGCAGAAAAAATGGAAACGCCGATTCACTTTCTCGAATCCCTATAGGCACGATAAACGAGTCAGAAGTTTTTAACCTCAGTCATATTCGATCTTTACAAAAATACGACCCACTGTGCAAAAACATAATTCACTATTTGACTTACCATGACCTTTTCGACGATTCAACTAAAAAACCATTCTGGTTATATACAATAGATGACTTCTTCATCAACGATGAAGGAATTCTAACACACATTCAAGTAGACAAGAAAAATAATACCATAGAAGAGATCGTAGCACCCGAATCACTAAAATCTGATATTTTGAAAACCTTACATGATCACCAACTTTCGAGCCACTTAGGTTTCGAGAAAACTTACTTAAAAATTAAAGAACGCTTCTTCTGGCCTAGAATGTACGCAGAAATCAGACAATATTGTAAATCGTGCGAATCTTGTGCACGGTATAAAAATGCAACACGGTTATCGCCAGCTCCCTTAGTCACCTTTAACCCAGTATCAGCCCCAATGGAAAGGATAGCCGTCGATGTAGTAGGTCCACTGCCACTAACGTACAAAGGAAACGACACATAGTAGTTTTTACAGATTATTTTACCAAATGGCCAGAATCTTTCGCTATTGCAGACCAAAAAGCAGAAACAATTGCTAAGATATTAGTTGAAGAAATCATTTCTCGCCACGGAACTCCTCGAATTCTTCTGTCGGACCGCGGAACAAATTTATGTCAGAATTAGTAGCTCAAACCTGTAAATTACTGGAAATTAAACAAGTTCGCACAACCGCTTACCATCCACAAACTGACGGGCTGACAGAAAGATTCAACAAGACACTTATATCTTTACTTAAACATTATGTAAACAAGTCGCAAGAAGATTGGGATTCCTATATCCCATATGCTCTCTTTGCTTATCGTACGGCCACGCAGTCTTCTAGTCAGGACACCCCTTTCTTCCTCTTATACGGTAGAGATCCTACTCTACCCATTGACACGCTAATTACTCCCCCTAAACGAACTTATGCACAAATAACAGACATAAAAATGAAATGCTAGCCCGACTACAAAACGCATGGGATACAGCATCTAAACACATGCAAAAAGCAACAGAAAGGCAAAAACATTACTATGATAGAAATACAAAAGACGTCCAATATGAAGTCGGACAGAAAGTGCATTTATCAAATCCTTCCACCAAATCGGGATTGGCTAGGAAGTTAGATGTAAAATGGTTAGGCCCATATAGAATAATTGAATTTACCTCACCTGTCAACGCAAGGATTAGACAGATTCTGACTAACAAAACGGAACTGGTTCACGTAATCCGCCTTAAACCATGCTATGATAACAATTTCATTTTGAAACAGGCAATCTTCCCTTTTACACTTAACACATCTACTAAAAATACCATTAGCAAACCTCTTAAACCCTTACCCCTAATCCCTACCATCCCAACTCACATCAACCCCCGACCCCCCATACAACCACAAAGCCCAGCGCCTCGTATCCCCGGCAGCGCGGCACAAAGTCCCAGTACCCCCTTCTTTTCCCCTCAACACCGAACCCCACTAC